>CAEFZX010013186.1:0-167005 GCA_903066825.1 Alfaro cultratus | reverse complement strand
TTTGAAAAGAGCTCAAAATAAGCAGAATTAACCTATTTTGTTCTGGACTGAACTGGAAACTGAACTCTTATTATCCACTCAGGGTGACATTGATATGATCAGGCTGATCGCTGAGGCTGCTGTGTTTTACCTGCCGGTTGATTTTGGTCAAGGTTAGCGTGACCTTCCTCTCAGAATTATGTCAAATGTTTAAGCAGACCTGCCTCTTGGAAGTGTCTGCTGTTTTTCATTTTGTGTTAACAATCCGGCAACTTAACTTGCAAGTATATATTTCCTTCATTACAAGGCTAAAGGAAAAATGGCCCTCTGCTCAATGAGATGAAAGATTCTTTATTTTGACCTCAATAATAGAAATGTACATCAAATTAATAAGGCTGGACGTGTGTCCAGCTGGCGCTTGCTTTTTGGAAGTAATGCACAGTTTTTCTTGTTTCATGTGGGCTGCTGATGTTGTTTGAGGGTTGCTGCTGTCCTTAAGACTGGTTACTGATGCGTCGTCTTAGCATAATTGTTTTTTGTACAATGCAAAGCTTATTGTAAATACAATAAGTGTTGTTTTTTTTAAAGGTCAAACAGAATTTCCAAGTGTGTAGTAATTCACTGTTGAATTCACAGCATCCATTTATTCTGCTTTTGAAATATTGATCAGTTTAAGCTTACATTTTCATACATGTTTTTCATACATAGAATGAAAACAACTTCTGGAGTATACTGTTTGTTATTATGTCATTATAGAGCTGGAGTTTTGTCCATCTGGGTGCTTTTGCAGAGCCAGAAGTTTGTGCTCAAGAGGATCTGACAAAAAAAATCTTTTAAATGACCAAATGTGTTTCTTAAGGTTTACTAGTTGTCTTTTCTTGTGGTAAATAATCGCCTAGATTGTTGGAGTACCTGAAATAATTTATACCTGGAATATCTTGTGCTTTTCAAAATGTTTTTTGTCTTTTCTGTACTTTTTTTCTTTGTACATTTAACTTGACTTGACTTCTGTAAACTGTTAAATTACACTTTCATTTGTAAGTTCCTTACATATGGTTTTACCTTGTCCAAGTAACCTGGCTGTTAACTTTGAGCTAGATTTACACTGGCATCAGAGTTGTTGTTTTTTTCATCCTAGGAAACACTTGACTTGTTGGATTTATATTTTAAATTTAAAAGGTATAAACAAGTGGTATCATGCAACACAAACAATCTTCAATGGTCTTTGCTGGATCTTTGCTGCTAGGCCACACTCAAAGATTTTGGTGCAAGAATTTCTGTTGCTGTTAAATGCAAGTTGAATGTGTTGTAATTTTGAATTTATGCCCAGTCTCTAATCCAACACTATATGTTTACCAACACATACCATTTTTTAAAAATTCCCTTTTTTACTTTGAGACTTGAATTGACTTGGGAATAATTAGCAGTTTCATATTATTCAAAGACTCAAAGTTAAATTTCTCTGGATTGGTGCTCTGATTTTAGCTCTACTTAGAAATCCTCTATCCCCTCCAGACTGTTGCTTTTGTCTCTCCCTTGGCCCTGTGGTGACGGCTTTAAGCCAGCCTACATCTGTGTACGGGTGCTACATCAGATGTTTAGTAATCACCAGAGATATGTGCTTCCTCTTTTATTTAAATGTTCATGTTTTGGCTGCTGCTGCAGAAACGACTGTCATTTTGTACATGTTTTCTCCTACTGTGAATAACGGTAACATTTTACTCAAATCTGGGTGTTGTTTGAAAGATTATGTTAGCAAGTCTCCTCTTTACTTTAGTGACAGCTAAAAATTGGTAAATGGTTTGTTTTAATGCCTCTTAGTTATAAAAAGATGCTATTGGTGTTTATTTCCCGAAACAAATCAGTTAAGTAAAGGCTTAACGTGTACATTACAACATGCCCTGCAGGTTTAAGTGAAAGTGTCATTTTACTTGCTCATTTTAAAAGGCTTTATGCATTTCTATCCAGCCTTGCAAGGTGAAATTAAGTTCATGAACCTGGTAAGAGAAATGAAATAAAGTATGAATGAGATACTTGAAGCAACTTGGTAGATTAACATTAGTTTCCTGTTTAGTGTCTGAGGTAAGCTTTTTAATTGTAACATAAGTTGAATGTCTATTTAGTTTTTTATATTCTTAATGAGAACCCAAAACTTTGGTTTTTATTTTACTTTGTGTGAAGTTGTCCTAAAATTGCAGAAAATCTAAGTTAAAGCTCTTATAGATTGTGTCCATTTTGTTCCAATACTTTGACAGCATTACAAACATACTGTGGAAAAGCATTTCAGTGTTGGTTACTCCTGGTTCAATACACACTTGTAAATATTATGCGCTTACAGTTTTTATGTGATTGGAGGTAGGTTTATGCAGGTCAATATCACAAAGCAAAGTACTGAGAAGAAGAAACAGCTCAGCCAATTGAAACCTGTCAGGAAGAAAAAAGTTCCATATATTGCATTTGTACTGGAATTAACTAATAATAAATCTGAATGCAAGATTACCAGGTGGCCTTGAAAACATTAAATTATGATTATATTTTTTCCTGTGTTATGTAATTCAAGTTGCCTGCTTTAGTTTCTGGACTTTATTCCTCGTTAGTTTCTAGAGCATAAAATGGGAATTTATGAAAATGGAGCATTTTGTAAATTAAATTTCCACATCCCTTCAGTTGGATGTATTTGGGATAGAGCCTCAGATAATAATCATTCCCTCTTTGGCTTCTATATAAACTTAGTTCTGCCTTAGTTCTTGCTAAAGCATAAAATTGCCTCTAATTTAGAATTTTCATAATGTAAATAAAATCAGAATATCTCAACTCTAGAGTATTTTACAAAATCTGTACTTGGTGTAATGTACTCTAGTTCTAATTTGAGAAACTTAATTTAGATATTTTGAATCTGAACATCTAAGTTGGTCCAGGTGCCAAATAAGGAGTAATCCTGTGACTCGGTCAGCTCGGTAATGTGTGTTAAAACTAGAAAAAAAATATCAGGATGAAACTGGTACAAATCTTAAAATGGGAATTTTGTAGCAACTTTGGAAATAATTGATTATTATTTGTGTAACATAAAACAAACTGAAGGTATATTATGTCTTAATGGAACTTAGATTTTCTGCAATTTTAGCACAACTTCACACAAACTCGATGGAAGAGTTTTTATTGAAGTAGTAGCAGTTATGAGTTTGTCCTCTCTGGAGGGTTTTGAATTTGTTGCTGATAGAAGCTGCTTTTTTTGTTTCAGCCTCCAATTCTTGCATAGGTGGGGTTATTTCTAGTTTATTAGGATGTTACAGCTTTCCCTAATTTTAATTTGGTCTGTCAAGGTATTTCACAGTGATGCACCATTTTCTTCACACCTTGCTGATTACATTTAAAGGGAAGTAGGTAGTTGAAGGGTTTGGGAAAGCTGGTGTTTATACTATAAAAAGGCAAATATTTGTTTAAATCAGTTTGTTCTGCTCTCTGTATAAGAAGAATGTAGCACCAGGAGCAAGATTTAGACGAACAGTCTACGACATGCTGCCGTGAAGCAGAGGATTTAAGTTTTCCAATTGCATTCATGCCCATAAATCATATGCGAAAGATGTCACTTCCTCCCTTTGGTTTAATTTTTCTCTCTTATTGATTGAGTAGACTGACCGTATCCAAACGGCATCAAGGTTTGCTGGCAGGCAGACCAGAGTTTCCATGTTTGGTTCTCAACAGTTTCATTCTGGAAACAAGCTGCTCATGGTGGCAGCATGTTGGAATTACTGTTTTCGTAGTTCTGATTTGTTCGTTTGGACAGTTATTCCCTCTTGTTCTGAATGTTCAATTGGAAGAATTTATTTTTAAATTTCAGACTAGGACTAGACTATGTGGGTTAAAAATTAGATGTATATGTTTTTTTAAATCCAAAATTTAATTAACTTTTTTTTTCTCCTCCCTTCTCTTTTCCTTCTATGGATACAATTGAAGAGACAATTTTCTGAGTCAGGAGGATATCCCTGACTCGGAATATCTGTGCTGCTTTCAATCTATATTACCAGACAACAATTGAAAGAGGAGTGCTTGCTGTGGTGGCGCAGGGGTTGGGCACAGCCCATGTGTGGGGGGGGCCTTGGTCCTCGATGCAGCTGTCGCTTCAATTACGGGCCTGGCGACCTTTGCTGCATGTCTTCGCCCTTCTCTCATTACCCACTTTCCTGTCAATTCACTATTAAATAAAGGCCACTAGAGCCAATAAAACCTTAAAGAAAAAAAGGAAATAAAGAAGAGTGCTTGCCAACAACTGGTATTGTCCAGGACATGTTACTAACCTGGGTGATGTCTCTACTACCCTGAAATTGAGCTGTTGGCACAGCATGATTGTCATGAGACTGTCATTCAGCAACAGTCTTCAGTCAGGCCTCTTCAAATTTGCTGCTAGACTCCCTGCTACCGGAGATCTGTCTTGCTCACAGAGACTTGGATGATATGAGTTACAACAATTAAGTTTATCTCTTTGAGATAAGCATTTTTTAAATTGAATTTAGATTAGACTTCACGCATAAAGTGGAATGCACTATCTGAGGAAGCAAACTCTGGTCCAGCTTAAATAAAGCAAATAATCTGTTATGAAGATGTAAAGAAGGTGACTGGGAACATATCCCAGTGGTGTACCTGCAGTGTAGACAGGTTTTTTCTCTGTACTAGTAGGTGACCGCAATGTTGGATGATGTGTCCTATGATCCTTGGTTATATTTTATAAGTGATGAGTAATCCATTTTCGAGGGGAAAACATTTTTGACTTTTATCTGTGCCCTCAGTTCAGGTTTGTAATTAGGGTAATGTCTGTTCAAGCAAACGTCCATATTTCTTTGTAGCTGGCTCGGCTTCAGCCTTGACGAAGGCTGCAGTTAAATATCTTGAGGATAGTTGGACTTTTTGTGCATTGATTATTCACTTGATGTGCATTTGTAGACTTGTCTCATCAGCACAGTAACAATAAAAAAAATTAAACAAAATATTGTTTCAGTTACATCAACTTATTTATCATAGGTATACCATTTTTATTTTTTTGAAAAAAAGTTGCAGCAATATTTTGTATTTTGACTTATAAAAAGATTAAAAGCACACATTATTTTACACTCATGGTAAAATTTTCAGGCTTCCCTTTCTGTTTATAAAGTCTTGAAATTGTTTATTTTCACTAGTTTAACAGTGAGCTGTTAAACTACCGTAGCTGGTTTGTTAATCTACTGTAAAGACTGCAGTGTAATTTTATGTTATTGCTTTTATGTGTAGTTTTTAAGTATATAATTTGGATTTTTAAAACAATTAATTTATCTTTCTTTGTGGGAAGTTATCTCCAAACAACGGCTCTCCACTTTGGAAGATTCATCCTGCGTTGAATGGATTTAGGGTTAAAGGTTTTGGAAGAATGGTTGTTTTTTTTTCAGGAGAAACTTTTTATAATAGAAAAACTCACAAAGGGTAAAAGTTCTCAGCCTGGTAGAATGGGAACATCTGGTGAGTGGAAAATCCCAGGGAGGTTCAACAATCAAATTTTAATAGTCCTTATCTTCTAAACCAGGGATCCAAGATTTTTTGTTCTGTTTTTTGAAAACTGATGCCAATGGGCAATGCTGAGTTGATCACAAAATACACTCCCACTCAGTTTGACTTGCCCAAAACCATGCTGTTAGTGCACTAAGAACCTGTGGAAGCTGTCTCATATGTGCTTGGCTCTGGAAAGGACTTTCACTGCCAGATACGTCTCCAAATGTCTTGTTGATATGATTTGGGAGAAGTAGGTGGGTGAGGAGGTCTATTGTTTCTGTGTCAGACTGTGCACAGCACCCTGGTGTGCATTTTCTCCTTTTCTTCTCCCCTCGTGTAGTAGCAAACTTAACAAAGGACCCAGGAGGGAGTCTGTCAGTTGCAGAGTAATCAAATGTCAGCTTAAGGTCCAGACCCATTAAGGAATCTTGGCTCGAGAAATGTTATCATGCTGAAAGCTTAAAAGAAAAAAGTTCACATGAAAACATAAATGTCTTAGGAGTTAACTGTACAGCAGAATGGATGAGTGAGCAGGTATTAACCACACTCTGGGATTGAAAGTACAATACGGCTGTGTGGCGTTAACCAGTGACTCAAGTTTTGTTTCCACTTTGCTTGTGGTGTCAGTTTAAGAGTGCAGTTTTAATGTCCTCCTCTTAGCACAGAGATTACAGCCACTGACATTTTCCCCTTCGATATTTAAAAAGTCGATCCCTTAGTTCTTGGCATGCAGGGTAATAGTTGATAGGTTAAAAAAAGAAACTGGAGAACCTCAGTGCTGTTGGAGTAATTTCAGATTTAAGGTTGCACAATAGCCTATCAGTGTGTGCAATATTCATAGTTAAACGGACTGTTTGGAGTACAATAATTGTTTGCTAATGTATTCAAAGATTTATGAACTTGCATTCTCATGGCAGCAGGAACAAGTGACATTGACCAAAATACGAAAGGCTACAGAGCGATGGACACAGTTGAGAAATTAAGGAAAGAAGAAATCTCATGGTTATTTTAATATTTGTAAATGGTGTCACCATTGCAAGTTTTCTTCAAATATTGGGCAGGTCTAGTTCATGCATAGTGATTGCTGATTTATTGTGCAGTTTGAGATGAGCTGAATAAATTAAAATATTTCTTTGTCATAGATTGTAACTTGAAACCTTTTGGTTGTAGAGCATATTTGAGATTCCTACCAGTTTTTCAAGCAGATCATTTAAAAATTTACTTCTGACTTGAATAACTGTATAATCTGACAAGGATAACGGTGTTCTTACCTCAGTCTGTTGGCTTCCATAAAATGGCATTGGATCTTTTTCTACAATTACATTTGCCCATGGTTCATAAGTCATTGTATCCACATTATGTTGAAATGTGAGTCTTTGTAATGGCTCTTTCTTTTTTCTTACCCAGTTTTTACACTTTGAGTCTGAAACGTTTTATTTTTGTGTTTTGCAGGGCAGAGCCTGGGCTATGGATTTGTCAATTATGTGGATCCTAAAGATGCAGAAAAGGCCATCAATACCTTGAATGGCTTGAGACTTCAGACTAAAACCATCAAGGTAAGTTATCAAGGTATAAAATAACTCCTCCAGTATGTGTTGCTCATATCTACCTCTGCTGAGTTGAGCTGAGGCATTATAATGCTGGAGCAATGTGGGGCAGTAAGGGAGCCTATTGTTAATCTGGGCACAGACAGCTTTGCTTGGGCCTCAAGTAGAGCAGAACTGTTTCTATGGTTGCATGTGAACTAGCTCTGCTGTATGGCTTTACAGGGAGGCAGCTGCCATTAGCATTCATCATACAACATGACACTCGACATGCTTGTGGGGGGAAAACTCATTTGCTCCATGTAGTTCTGTTGGAATGTGGACTGTAGAGTTAGCTTATTCTTTAGTGCTTTATATTTAACTTTTTTTTTTTTTTTTTTTTTTACTGAAGTAAATCTTTTAAGCGACTTTTGCGTGAATAAACTGTAAGTTGCATGTTTGTTTTTTTTTTGTTCAGTGTTAAAAAAATTGGTATCGATGTGGCATATTAAAAACCATATTGCTTTGTTTTCACAAGCAGAGCAGACACATCTTTTCATCTCCCAGTTTGTGCCCCTGAAAGTAGGACATGGTAACATTTCTTTGTGTGTTGCGTCTAAAGTTCTCTCACTGCACCGTCAGATGTGCAAATAAACCACAGTCTGTTGAAAGAGTACCCTTTCTGTTCATTTGCATCAAATAGTGTGAAGGTGAGGCTGATGAAGGCAGAGGTGAGAGGACAGCGTATTCTGGATCCGGTCATGAAGCAGCAGCTTTTACACTTTTTGCATTCATGTCAGTGCAGATTTTGAGGTGTGCTCATCAAATAGTTTGACTCGGTTCTCCTACCATAAAAGGAGGCATTTTACACTATTACTGTATTAAAACGGAATGCAGAATATCTGCACCACTCTGATAATCAAATCGGTCCTGTCTAACATTCCTAAAATGTAAAATAAACGGCAGCATTTGAACTGGATACGTTCCTCGCCTCTCATTGGTTAAATGTCTGCTTGCCTGAAAAATGAGCTGGAGAACTGAAGAAAAATTAATTGGAATACTGAGGGGTATAATGACATTGATTGTCGAGGCATTTTTGATTTTCTTGTCAGTTTATGGATAAATGTTTGTAATGCATTATTTTATCTAATTGATTGCTACTGGCAATTCAGATAAGTCCTGACTGTGGAAAGGAATGGATGTTATTGGCCATAAAGAGCTGCCACGTTAAAATGTAAAAGCTAAAAGCTTAATGAAAATTTCAAAATAAAAGCCTTTAAATTTTTTGCATAATGTTATTGCTGTTTGGGGCATTTTGTAACTGATTTAACCCAATCAGTATTACTCATGGAATTAGTTTGGACATTTAAAATGAAGCTTAATGAAAATTTCAAAATAAAAGCCTCCATATTCTTGTCAGGTTAGTGCACCGCCGTAGGCGGTTCTATAATATTAGCCGGCATTATCTTTCTCTCTTAGGTTAGAAGTCTACCTTGCGCAGCAAGGCAGAACATTAGCATTAGCCGTTTACCTTAAATAAGGTATTAGCTATTTGTCTTACTTATTAGCCGTGTTTAGAATACTGAATGGAGTAAGTAGTAACAGACAACATCCTAGTGATACCCCACATGCTACTGACATTATTCATGCTAACATTAGCATTTTGGCAAATTTTAGCTTATAGACTAATATTAACATACTGAATGGTGCAAGTCCATGTTAGTCAACATGCTTGTGATTCTCCACATGCTACTTTGTATTTTTTTAGCATTGATGCTAATTTTTAGCATCAGAATGCTGGGTCCAAACCAACGGCACACTTTGGCAGGCCCCGGTTAAATTTCTTCAGGAATTTTCTAGTTTTAAAAGCTGTCCAGATGTGCTTGGTGCTGCCATTATTGCTTGTGGATCTTGAAAGTGTATTTCTTTTTTTTACAATGATGCTGTTAATTCAGTGAAGATTAGATTGATTTGATCATTACTCAGTTGAAGTGCCCAAAATTTTTACTCTTTATTCAAAGGTGAATTTCTAGTGATTCCCTAAGCAGTTGAACTGATGACTATTGTCACCAGTTCAACTGATAAGTGTTTTCAAAAATGAAGTCCAAAATGGTAAAGGTCTTTGAAGTTAAAGAATATTTTCTGACGGATAACACTTGAGTATCACCTTCGACAGGTAAAAATTACAGTAGTAAAAACATGAAACGCATGATCTTTTCGTTACCTGACCAAGTTTGGTACCAAATAGCCAAAACTGCAAAGGTTGAAGTGATCAGCACCCTCTGAAGTCTAACTGTAGGCCTTGGCAACTTGAATGAAAGCCTAACAATGGCATCTGCAGCTTCTATTTCAACAACTGTGGCCTGGCAGCATTTGTTGTTTATAGATCAGAATTTTTTTTTATTATTATTTCTCAAGGATTGATCTAGCTGAAAAGCTTGTGATTCTAATCTCCAACCAAATTCTCAATTTTTTGTATTAGCCTATTGGTTGGACTTTCACTGCAATTGATCTCCAGAACTGAAATAGATTTTTGTGACAGAGATGTTAAACATGTCATCTGTAATGTGGGAATAAAAAAAAAAACGATAAGAAAAAATAAAATGTTGCTCAACTATAACTTGTCACATTCACAATATTTAGTAGTTTTATAGCAATCGTGAGTTAACCTAATATTGTGCAGTTTTGTTTATAGTTTAGCTTTTTTTGTAGCTGTAATTTTTCTTCACTTGGCAATTGACGGTGAAAAGCAGTTGATTAATGATTATTAATTTTAATTCACCTTCCTGAAACTCTGCAGTGTAATGAAGTAATTTTAAATGAGGCTTTGCTTTAAAACTGTATCTAATGGTTTTCAATTGAGTTTTGCATTTGTTAAACTCTGTCATTGAGTTGAAAATGGGTTTAATAGGCTTAGTAGGCTAAAACATTTAGGAGATTATGAATCTAAATTGGTGTACAAGTTAAAGTTCTTTCTCTGCTTCTACTGATGGAAGTGTATTTTCTGTAGGTAAATGCTACCAAGCATTGTTTGCATTGAAGGTGTCCCCTTCTACAATTGAATATCAAAGGTGACTAGCAGCCTACCCAGTTGGTAGGCAGTCTATAATGAGTTAATCACCAGGTGCTGCTGTGATGTTTATCTTGTGGTGTTCATGTAAGCTTTCCTATTGCAGGTTTCCTATGCGCGCCCAAGCTCCGCTTCCATCAGAGATGCAAATTTGTACGTCAGTGGCTTACCAAAAACCATGACGCAGAAAGAACTTGAACAACTCTTCTCTCAGTATGGACGAATTATTACCTCACGTATCCTGGTGGACCAGGTGACCGGTGAGTAGAACAGGACTACCTCCCCCTGTGTTTTTTAACTTTCACATTTTTTCTTTTCGGCTTCTCCCTTTGGGAATACTGAACAAAAAGACACCGCCTGAGTTGAGAAATGCGTCAGAGGTGCTGGTGTGAGACTCTTCCCCAAAATGCAATTTTCCACTAGAGCTGTTTATAAATATGCATCAACAGAATATGAAAGTGGTGGCTGTAAAGTAGCAGGAGTCAGTGCTTTAAATTTTCTTTCCACTTCAGCCGCTTCTCTTCACATTTGCCTTTAAATTTTTGGATTCCATTCTCCGAGGTCTACATGTGATGCCTGTATTTAGACTCCTTATGATGTTTCTCAGACATAATTTAAAAGCGGGATCCTTATAAAAAAGCAAAATGGATCTGCTCATATTTATTTTTTGGTTTATTTTCTCTCTCCCAGTAGATGGGTGCAGAGTCATTTTGCATTCATATTGGGCAACTTTATTTTTCAGACATTACACATTCCAAGCCTGTTTATGTGTTCTCCTTTGCAGGTTGTACCATAAGTGAACTCAAACTTTTAGTGCCTTTTCATAAAATTTGAGAGCAGACACTAATTCCTTTACATTCACACAAATTCAACAAGACAGTTTCTCTAAGATACAAAATTGTGATTAGACTCTTTCAGTGCCTGATTACACGTCACTCAGTAAACGGTGAGTGACGTGCTCCCTTCACATTATTGTTGTATACAACATTGAGATTTATCTACTTTCTCATGTAGATAAATCTGTTTGTCAATTTATAACATGAGGAATGTGAAAACTTAGTAAAGCCTTTAGAAAAACCTGCAGATGGTTCCAAAAGGTGTTTTTAAACAAATGAACAATTATTGCCACAATTTCATTATGGAGAAATAAAAGCTGAAATCCCAAAAGTGACACAACAAAGCTGTGCAATGTGTTTTAGGGAAAAGTAAACAAAAGCACACAATTTTCACTTAAATAATGAAAGCAGAATAACAGGTTAGATACTTGAATGATTTTGGAAATGTGGGAAGAAAATTGAGTCTAGAGTGAACCCCAATGTATTTGTGTTAGGGTCTCAGAAAGATCTGTGAATACCAACTCCAACTTATTTACAGAAAATTCACTTAGTCATGGATTTTTAATCAAATTTTATTTTTTTTAATCTTTATCTAAAATTATGATGCAGTTTGGGAAGCTGAAATACCAAGGCACAGTGAGGTATTGGCTGGCCTTTGCAAAGCCACTAATCCAGTAGTGCAGTAGTGACATTAATTTGTCTTAGTACTGATTGACTTGACCCTCAAAGTCAGTAGTTTTTGATATTGGCTTATGTAGTAGTGTTAAAATGGCTTCAACTGTGTACATTAATGTATAGTTATTTGGAATATTAAAATGGACATCTGTTATTGTTTTGGGTCTCAAGTATTTGTGGATTTTAGCTACTCACAGGCAGCTGTGGACATGCAACCTGCACATACTGGGAGTCCACTGTACAAGAGCTAAGTAAATAATCTGACAATGGAACACAGACTTTTTTTTTTTTCCTTTTTTTTCTTCTTTTTTTTAGCTATCAAGGCAACCTTGTAAAATTTGCAGTTTAAATGTCCTTTGGCTTAAGGGTTGTAGAAGTATCTGCTTAGCAGTAAAGCAAAATGCTCATGAATGAATTAAAGATGTAACAGAAGTAAAAGAAATCAATTTTGCATGTGTATACTGGCAGAAGTAACTGCTGTTTCCATAACATGGGGTTCTAGATGTATAACCTTTTTTCTTGTCAAAGGTTAGTTACATGAGTGTTCTGCTCTCCTTAGGTGTTTCCAGGGGGGTTGGCTTCATCCGTTTTGACCGGCGAGTTGAGGCTGAGGAGGCAATCAAGGGTCTGAACTGTCAGAAGCCGCCCGGTGCAACTGAACCCATTACAGTCAAGTTTGCAAACAACCCGAGCCAGAAGACCAGTCAGGCGCTGCTGTCTCAGCTGTATCAGTCTCCCAATCGAAGGTACCCAGGACCCCTCGCACAGCAGGCACAACGTTTCAGGTAAAAGGGATGCATCTAAACGGAAGTAAATCTGCTCAGAGACAACCTGAACGAATGATTCGACCCCATGATTGCATTCACCACCATATTTTTTTTTTCCGCCTCATTTTAAAATTTTTTTTTTTCAAATATAGAAAATGATGAATCCTGGGCTGATGTGTTAATTTAAAAACATTTTCAGCCCACTCACCATACTGATCACTACAGAGTTTCTTGTAACATGCTGCTAAAGCCCTTTTTAAAGCTCTGTGTAAACTGAATGTCTCCTGTTGACTAAGCTGTGTAGGTTGATTATTGAAAAATAAGTACAGTCAGCAGGTTATTAAAGGTCATAATAGTCCTGGGATTCCCTTGAGTGGAGCAACTGACTTTAATCATTGTATCGTAACCATTTTTCGTCTGTCAACTATTCAAAATGCATCGTTTTCAGTAAAGCTTTCCACTTACTGAAATGTTTGTTCTGTTTTCCTCAAGGTTGGACAATTTGCTGAACATGGCCTATGGAGTCAAAAGGTAATCAGATTTTCTTTTGAAATCTGTTTTAATTGAACTTCAGGGATCACTGACCTAATGTGGGAGGGCTTATTTTGTTGTGTAAGTAGTTGATGCTTCACAAGGTCGACCTGTTTCAATAAGGGATCATTGACAGAATGCATGAACAGATACTGAGCGTAATTTATTCACAGAATTCAGTAGGAGTGAATATTAATATTTAAAGGTTGTGAGTAAAACCAAAAGGTTGATTGGTGAAGTGAGAAGAGAAGGTAGAGGCTCTAATGGATACAATCAAGGGGACCCTGAATTGAAGTCTCTAAAAATTACCTGCTGCCCAGTAAAACCAGCTGACTATCTTTTAGTACATCTGTAAACTCTGTTCATAAGTTCTGAGTAAATTCTGTTGGTTATACATAAATAACCAAAAGATTTCACACTGTTAAGGTGTCATACTTGCTGATTAAAATTGATGTTAAAATCTTGGCGGTAGTTCATACACTGCTATGAATGTAAGGGTGTCTATTGTGAGCGTGAATGTTGGGCGGACTCTTCTCAAAAACTGGCCTTAAAAGCTATACTTTGGTTATCTTCAGGATACTAGTCGCATAAAGATGTGATTTGTTTTACTAAACTGCACACAGTAACTGCTTTTAATCATATTATTTATTTTACATTTATTGACATAAAAATAAACTGGTTGACAGCACTGCCAGTGTTTTTTTTAAAAACTTTTTTTAATTACAAATTTAATAAATTAAATTTTTTTTGTTCTCAAATGATGCGATAAGTACTCCCCTCCTCACACAATTTTTACAAGAATGGGCCCTGTGCATAAGGTCGCTGTCCATTTCTCTGTTCACCAATTTTGAACAGAGCAATGGACAAAAAATGTGTGTTAAACTGTGCATGTGACTGTGATTCCTTGATACGCCCAAATTTGCGTGAAATGGTGCAGCTGCCATGTAGATTGCCCTGTTCCCACCCATAAATACCTATGCAATACTCAGAAGGCTTCCACTTGGTCTGGAATAGCTATTACAATACACATGGCCAATATCAATAGAAAATGAAATTTGGAATTCACCTTTGTCAGTTCATACTCCAAAGCTTTTAGTGCTGTTTTTTTTTTTTTTTTATGGATGAATGTTTGAAAATCCAAAACATTGACCTAACTGAAGGTTTTCAAGGTTCTGTGGTATCAGAATGTTTTTATTACATCATTGCTTAGTATTTGCATTATATCGCACATGTACTTCATCCTAAGATGCATATTCAGTACAAATAAAAGGCATTCTGCGATTGGTTTGAAGTCACTGTGAGGTTGGTGTTTGTATGAATAAACGTCCTTTAGAAACTGCACAGTCAGTTTTCCCTCACGTGCTTATTCAAACCTAGGCATGAAGAACCGTGACACATGAAGGTCACATCTGGATTACTGTGTTTACATCACAAAGACCTACATTTTACAATCATCTCTGCTATTGCACAAAATTGCGTACCTATATTTTGAGCTTCACTTTTCCTACCTTGATCTAATATGGACAGCCCTGTTCTGTTTAAACTTGGTTGCATCAGACACCTTTCAGGATTTGTCAGAGTATTGGTGTTGCTTCCTCAAGTGTGATTGAAGTCCAGCTTTCTGAAAGCTCAAAGGGCCATCAGCAGCAACAATACACTTGTGATTTCATGTCTGCCTCGCTCCTCTGCGTACGTCTTCGTTGCCAAATCTATCTGTGGGTCCTTGATGCTGGGAGCACACCTGTCACAGTGGATGTTCCCTGAGAGGCCAACTGGAGCAGCTAATCCTGTGTGACACTTGCTGCAATAATTCATAGGCTTTCCAAGTACTCTGAATTTTGTTTCTCAAAACCACACTCGCTAATGGCCAGGGCTTTTTATGCCACTTTATTTTGGTCTGAGGAAAAACTTAAACAGTAATGGGATATGGATTTTCAGTTATGCTTTGCCTTTGATTTCAAGGCAATTATTGAATTTGTTTTTTTTAGGAATCATAGCTTGAAAAGCAGCTGTTTTTCAACAAGTGTGGAAAGCTGTATTTTCTTGATGAGATTAAGCATTGACTCGTATGAGATTCAGCCTGAGGAGCCTTGAGCAAAAAGGTCAGTTTGAGGGCATTGCAGTGTTGAGCAAAAAATCCAATGAAAAGTTTAAAAAAGAAATGCCACAATTAATTGAAATTCAAAGAACAAATGCAACTTGTTTTATTGTTGCTTCTAAGGTCATATTTCTTTAATATATTCTGGTAAATATCACAGACAAAAAGGCTTGTCTTTGGCTATCGAATTACATATCTTGTGACTTGTCCATGAAAGTAATTCCACTTCAAGCATGAATTGTAGCTTTCTATGGAGATATATGTGCTTATGAAATTTTATGTACAAAGATTAAAATTGGCATCTGATGTTGCAGTACCACTAGTCTTCACGACTTATGGCAGCAAGTTGTGAAGCGGTTGCGAGGAGTTCCTGACCATGGTCAGAGATACGCTCCTAGAAGGGCTCTGAAACTGAGGATACTCCAATGACCTTCTCTGTGCCCCTAATTGTCCTCTCCACAGCCCTTTGAGCTTTGTTTTTGCAGATGGAGTTGCAAAGCTGAGATACAGTATGTAATAGTTTAAAAAAGTAATGAAAATGCTAATTTAACCCTTTGCTTCTGAAGGATGAAGCATCATAATTTGTAAGGACATTTAATTGTCACACCATTAGCTTACGTTAAATGTCAAACTCCATGGTATATCTAATTTCATAATGTCATTTGTGTGTGCTTTGTTGCAATTACCAAGGGCTTGGTTGATTTTTTTTTTTTTTCTTTTTTTTTTTCTGGTAGAATATGCTGGCATAGTATGTTTATTGATGATGATGACTGACATGGTTTTTGTGGAACACTTGCATCTTAAGGACTTGGTCCAGCAACAACCACTGTTGGTGGGGAACTGCATTTGTAGTTAATGGATATCCAATAATCTCTTATAGGCCAGCTGTTTGAAAATGCAAAATTATTCCAGCTGCTCTAAACATGTCCATCATATCAACAAAGAATCACTGTTGAATGCTTACTGGGAGTAGAGATCCCTACAGAGCTGATCCCTAAAATCAGACCTCTTGGTCCATTGCAATTCATGTTCTATACTTAAGCTAAAATACAGGTCCACAATTTTAACTGTCTGGGTCCTCTTAACAAGTGTTTTTGTAACATATTGGTTTTTGTAACTAAAGGGTAGGATGAGATTCCAACAGAACTTTAATGTTCTCTTGGTTTTGTAAGATTTCCATTTTATTATTCACAATCTAATGCACTGTCTCCTATAGAAAAGTAAGGTTTTGAATACTTTTTTTTCTTCATTGCAATGATTGGTAAAAGCCTGTAACTCAGGATGAAGGATGGATGGGCTGAACCCTGTAGACAATTGTCAGATTTGATTAAAAACTGATCTTTGTTTAAACAGGCTGTTCTGTTCTCATTCTGGTTTTGCCTTGAACCATGTTTGGGATTTTTCTTTTTTGTTGTTTTTTTCAGCCGGTTCTCCCCCATGGCCATTGACGGGGTGACCAGTCTGGCTGGCATCAACATCCCGGGGCACGCGGGGACCGGCTGGTGCATCTTCGTCTACAACTTGGCTCCAGACGCGGATGAAAGCATCCTGTGGCAGATGTTCGGGCCTTTCGGCGCCGTTACAAACGTCAAGGTCATCCGCGACTTCAACACAAACAAGTGCAAAGGATTTGGTTTCGTCACCATGACTAATTACGACGAGGCGGCCGTGGCCATTGCCAGCTTGAACGGATACCGCCTCGGGGACAGAGTTCTGCAAGTCTCGTTCAAAACCAACAAAACACACAAAGCCTAAAAAAACCCACTAAGATTGTTTCTAGAAAACTCACCAAGGAAAAAGAAAATGGAAGCATATTGACCGTAACTTTCTACATTAGTAAAACATCTTTGTAATCCATATTTAGAGTCCAACAATGTTTTTGTTTTTCCTCATTGCGACACTTTGAATATTTTAATTAGTTTAAAGCATAAAAAAACCCAGCAGGATTTAAAACCTGACATTGAATCTCGCTGTCTTCACAGATGGATCACCTACAGGGTTACTACAGTTTTCTTGATTTTTCTTGCTCATTACTTTTGATTCCGTTAGTCTCGTAAGGTTATGTGTTGTGATTTTTCTTTGTGTCCTGATTTGCCATCGGTGCGTTACGCTTTGAGTGGTTAGCAAGTACTTATTTTGAGCCGTTTCTGTTAGTTTATTGTACTGAGTTGGTAATTGGTTGGCTGCATAATGTTGCTTCTTGTAAATCTAACGGATAAAAAGACAAAAAAAAATCTTAAAGCAGTACCTTGCCAAAGAGCTAAGAACCTCTTTGATGTGGGTTTAAAAAAAAAAAGCATCTATTTTTATAAAAGAAAAATTTGGAGAAACTTTTTACTGGACCTGGAACAAAATATTTTGACTTGGATACTTTGAGAAATATCTTCATATGACACCTTGTGAGCTTTTGAACTTTAAATGGAAAGTTTGCAGTGGCTGATGTTTCTGGAGAGATTTATGATGTAAAAGATACCTTTTGAGATCTTTGTATTACCTTTAGATTACAGAATCGGCACCAGTGCTGGTTTCATTTGTAAATCATCTTGTGGGTCCTCCTTCATCCCGGTCGTCTGCTCGACTACAAACTCGCTTTTCTGATTTTTAGATTTGGAAACTGACAAAAATAAAGATAGATTTATTTGCTTCAAAAAAGTGCATGCAAAATTACAGTAAGGAGAGATCTTAAAAGGCTCTGGGGGATTAAAATCAGTTCTTCCTCTAAGATTTCCTTCAGATGGAGCTCATGGTGTTTTTGTGGTGTACCTACGGTATCATTAGACGGATTTTTGTCTTAATATTGACCATTAGGGGTTTTTACATACTTTGTATGAAAGATTGTGGATAAGCTGATGATGGCAGCCGCATTTAAAAAGAAAGTCCGAAGAATCAAACGGATAACTTCTGAGCTTTGAGCTTTGTAAATAAGTCTTTTTCTTTTTTTATGTTGTATTAAGCAGACCTTTTTTTTGGTTCTAGGTTAGACTTTGTTGGAAAGTGTGATTATACCTTTTTTTTTCTTTTTTTTTTTCCAGAGTATGTAAGATATTGTTTTTGAAGCCTTTAATTTCCCTGAGGTTAAAAGATTTTATTTGTCGTCCTATGGACTAGCATTTCAGTGCATCAAATATGTTGGTTGTTTGGTCTGTAGATAGTCTTGCTTTGTTGAAAAAAGTATTAAAGTATAGACATTTTGTTTTGTTTTTTTTAATATATATAAACATTATAGATATATATTTATGTGGTAAAGAATGGATATAAACCACAGTTTGAAAATACTTTGATTTCTTTCATACTCATATATATGTAATGCATATAACCTGTCTTTAAAATCGTAAAAAGGTGTATATTGCTTTATAGTGTTTGGGGAAGGACAGTGAAGCAGTTGCATTAACATCGACAAAAAACATTAAAAAAAGAAATTGGCTGCTAAATTTTCTTAAACAAGATCATCATGACCAAACGTCTAGATGCACTGATTACTGCACCTGCATCCTGGTTGGTGTTTCAGCCAGTTGCTAGTCATGCTTCCCCCCTCAAACGAGCAGTGTGCTATGCATTATAGAGTTCTTTGCAACTGCTTTTTTTTCTTTATCTATTTCCTCCTTTTGTTGTTACTTGTAAAAGTTAAACTTTAAGTCAAGATGAGTTGTGATACTTGCTGCTGTGGGGGGAGACGGGGAGCACATTTTTCACGCCCGACTTACCGCCTTTAATCTTTTTCATTTAGAAACCTTTTAATGATGGTTTGGTCTTTGCAAATTTTGCTGATGGTCCGGCATGAAAAACCGCTCCCTCCAACTCTGTCTATCTCACTACTTAATGGGATTATTTATTTGAAGTTGTATAGTCAAACTTGGTTTACAGCATTTTTGGATAGGAATATCTTTTGACTATTTAAGAGGATGTACATGTTCTTTACTTTGTGTTTGGATACTTTGGATTTTTTTCAATGTTCAGTACATCAATAAATAAGTTTGAAGGGCAAAGCATTGCTTGAGATCATTTTTTTCGCAGCCAAAAATATAATTTTATTCTTTAGATTGCAATTAGTGATTTTCATTCCACTTGATGCCTACAGTAAATCCAGTATTCTTATAAAGTTTGTTTTGGAATTTTAAGCATTAAGCAGCTGGTTAGGTCAGTCACTGACAGTGACGAACTGACACTCCTGGAGTTGAAAATGGGATACAATATATTGGTGATGAGTTATTCAACCTCCATATGTTGCCTAAAGTTTTGGTTAATTTCTCCAAATTATGAACTTTGTGGTTTCTGATCACATCCATGACCTCAGGTGAATACTGCAGACTGTTTCTAAGAACAGTAATGGGAATAATGAGTAAGTCAGAAGACCTGTAAATTCCTGTAGAGTACCCCTATCGAGCAGTCTGTTCAAAATGTTTGAAATTTTCTCACAACCTAATCTTCGACAACACTTCAAGTAGAGGGATGCCTTTGCTTCTTTTGGCATTTTTTTTGTCTTATTTTTGTGCAAGCTTTACATTTAAGGCCTCTTTGCAGTCTGCAACTTTATAGTGAACTCTAGTACTTTTACAACTGGAAAATATAGATAGTTTTACATAAAATTGTTGGAACCCTGTTTTGACATCTCTTCACTGTAGAAACTGATTCATGTCTTCCAGCTGGATAGACTTGGGCTTTGGTATCTTTGGAGTTGTTCTTAAACATGCTAAAAAGTTTCCCTTCTTCAAAGTGGCAGTTTGCATCGCCTTCCAGACCTGGGTAAGGTGGTGATGAATCTTTCAAACCTTTCAGTGCCTAAAAGTTATTTGAACTGATTTTGTAGTTTGGAAATGTCTCCAAAATCTGCAGTTTCTCTTAGTTCATTTCCACTGCTTGTTTGGTTAGCCCAACGATTGCTGCAGAGCAACATTTCCAACTCTAACCCTTTTCCATAAGTGCATATCCAGAGTTCAGGTGATCAATCACACAAGACATTATGGTGGTTGTAATTACTGGGTTGCAGGTGATGGGACAGTGCATACCCTATTCCTAAGCAACCATAACAGATAATTGGACCTCAATTCAGGTTCCAATGAAAAGAACTGCAGAAAGGTTGAAGGTAGAAGCCCTGGAAAAATCAATACTCTACATTTCATTAAAGTGCTCACTTGCAGCTTATGGTTGCTGAAGATGAAATGGATTTTGAGGCGAGCTTCCCCACTCATGCCAGGGGCAGTTTTACTGAAAACAGTATTAGTGAAACACACATGCAGTCTTTGTAGGTTTGTTTAGAGACAGGAGGAAGAGGTTCTTACACTGTGTGACACAGGAGGAAGAGTTTGTTACACTGTGTGAGCTGCTCCAGTCTTTCTGTATTTAACTTTCACTTCTGAATCTGAAAAAAAAGTTTCTTTAATATCAGTACTTTCTGTAGATTTGAAGCCTATAAGTGCTGGTATTTGAAGTGAAGGGCTGCTGATTTAGTTTGTGATGATTTTGAAGATGCGAGGAGATGAGTGATGGCATATTTGGCTCTTATCTGTGCTGAGAACCCCTCTTAGATCGGCAGATGTTTGAGCTGTATAAAATGATTACACTCTGCTGGCTAAAGTAAGATTAGTCTTAGCAGTCGATAGCTGTCACAGATTAGCTGCCGTAAGCTGATCTTTTTAGGTATTGATGAGAAATACTGTTTACGCTTCAGCAGGGTTAAATTAATTCAAATGTTTTGACAAGTTCTTGCAAAGTAGTGCATTACTCTGACCTCACAAAGAAACATCTCTTTGAGTTCTTACTTAACAGGGCAAAGCAAATGTCTTCCAGATCTAACTGTTCCAACAAAATGTTTCCAAACTATAGAAATATTTCAAAGACAAAATATCACTTTTTATAATTAGGAATCCTGAAAATTAGACAAATAAAAGAAGCCAATGAGGCATTTAAAAATCCACTTTTCTGTCAATATTAGGAACTCTGCCTCACTAAAATAAAATGGTACCGCCTTGAAATAATAGCTGGGTTTAGAAAAGTAATTTTTAAATATACTTATTGCAGTGGGAATAAATGCAGTTAAAGATAACGGATAAAATACCCTGTTATCTGTTTTTTTTTTTATTTTTTAGCATAACATACAATGCAGAGCATCATCATGTCGTAATGTTGGAGCTACCATGTTTCACATTACTGTGTCTTAAAGTTATTCTTTGGGGACACCAAATTTACTTCTCTCTGGTTTTGGTTGATCTAGCTGAGAATTTTGTTTTCCATGCTTCATCATTATGCATTTTAAATCAGCTTAAAAATACTCATAAACCCCCCCCCTGAAAAAAACATTGTTTCTAGAGTAGTGTGCATAGATCCTGGAAGAGCTTCTCAAACCTCGGCTCTTTGATATGGGTGGTTGTCATTTTTCACTCAATTCAAAGTAAATTTGAATTTATAAAGCTTTAATCACTTTTTAATTCTTAAAAATGCTTTAATGGTGATTGGTTTATATCAACAAGGAATGGTTTTCTCACTTGTATAATACTGTACAAGGGCTTGGTAAGTCTTAATAATCCTTCCATGTTGTTTTCAAAATGGCACACAACAATCACAGATTTACACTTGATGTACACTTTATTTCTTACAAGTAAAAATCTGAAAATTGTGGTGTATTTTTATATGCAACAACACTGATTCAATACTTTCTAGAAACACCAAGTCTTTTTAGTTGAAACCTTTTCACTTCTAGTGCTGTCGGTTGTTGTCCTGGTAGGAGGTGAATGTCTTTCAATCTGAAGTCTTCCTCAGACTGTAACACGTTTTCTTTAAGGATTATCCCCCATTGTCTGCTGAAGATGTTCAATCAGTTCACCACCATGTTTCACCTTGGGGTTGGTGTTTTTTCCACCATGCATAAAGTTGTGAATGTAGGCCAGAAAGTCCAGGAGTCCATCTCTCTTACTTGATTTTTGGCAAATACCACTGGAACATCAAATGCCTTTCCTTCAACAATGGCTTTCTTCTTGCCACATTTCCATAAAGGACTAAATTATGGGAAAAAAACTGTAAGCTGTATGAATATTCTTGCAGAACGCTGTCGCCAACAGCTTGTGATTTCTTTTACACCCAACCCTGAGGCTAATTCTTCTGGGAAGAAATGTGCTTATAGCTGTTTTATGATGGCTTGTTACCTCCTGGTTGGATTTATGAAGCTATAAAAAAAACCATTGTCCTGTTTGTCCTTTATGTAAAGCTGTAAAGTGATGCAGCTTTGACCTGCAGCTCCCACATGGCTCCTTACATGAAGATTTGAGCCTAGGCTCTGTGTCCTCGATACGTTTTCTAGGTCTGCCCTTCTGCTGAAACCCAGCGTAGTGTAACGTGATGGGACTGGGGATAAATAAAAGATGTTTGTCCAGAGCTGCCGATGTCAGCAGAGTCGTGCATAAACACATCTGCATACGGTCTGTCTGCTGTGATTTATAACCCGAAGTGGGTTCTGCTGGGCTCATTTATTATCCGAACCTCGCTCTTGTGCAGATTCTTCAGCATTTTAAAGGTCTTTATCATCCTCAGGGTTTTCCTCTGTGTATGCTGTGAGCTTATATGCATTGGCAGATGAAGAAAACAGGTTTTTATCGTGGATTATAATGCATTTAGGATAAACATTAGCTTGACATGCATTCAAATATGCATGCAATGTTTGTTTTACAGCTACACATCTCTCATAAAATGCCACTGTTTCTCCAGCCAGTCAGTCCTGCCCGCGTACTCCTCCAGCTCTCGAATTTGCCGCTGTTTTGGATTGTTGACCCTAGGTGGTTACACTCTTCCACTTTCAATACATCTGCTTTTTGCAGCTTCATTCTGTCTTGCTTCTGTTGAGTTTAATTCCTCTTTAATTCCTCTTTTTTAGAGGACATCTCCACCCAGCACGTTTTCACAACATCCAACAATGTCGTATGCAAACGTGAAAGCCAATTGGGACTCCTGCCTGACCTCGTCTAATTACCTGTACAGCACCGCGTTTCTGTAAAATAATAACACATATTTTTGCCAGCAAATTATTTTTCCCACAGCTGCCTTGTGATCTTCACCAAATCTTAGATGGATGATGAATTTCCTTTGAGCAATGGCTGTTATTTATTTTGACTGCAGATTCATAAATGTTATATTAAAGTGCTAGTTATTCAAATGTATTCCTGAAATCTACAAAGCAAGCAAGCAGATTCCACACTGCTGTTATCAAACTAAAAGGAAGCCTAAATGCATAACTAAGTACACACCTTCGGCAATATAAACTGCATTTTTGTAGCCCATCCTCTTTTTAAAGGGACATTACACTGATGCGCAGAGAAATTGCATAAAGTCCAAAAGTTCCATCTCAAAAGCTACAGCACAGAGTAAGCATGTTTTTATTGATGATGTGGAAAAGAATCCTCCCCTTTAATCAAAAACTGAATGCATCTGGCCTACAAGGATTAGCAGGAGAAAACGTCCCATCTAAAAGAACATGGTTTGCATAACAGGTTTGCAAAGTGGCATTGATGGCTAATAATCTGGATTGGTTATGTGTATTTGTGCACTTGGTTAGTTTAGAATTTTTTTTAACCAGTTACAGACTGGAGGGTCTTTTCTTTATGTTTTGTTTGAAAGAGAAAACCCTAGAACTCATAGAGGGTGAACTTTCTCTTTTTGCAATGCCTGGGTCTTTATTGGTAGCATATAAATATATATACTAATTAAACTGATATTAAAATCAATAAAAAGAGCAAACATCAACAACTTATGCTGGAAGAGTGACTGTGGAACCACCATAGTGTAGGTTTGTGCGAGGAAATCCTGGAGCAAAATATTGGAATTGTTTTACTTATGTAACATTATAAAGATCTGAGAGACTGATATTGGTTATTTTAATAGCCTTAAACCATAATCGAACTTAATATGAACAGTTGTTTGAAATGTATCACTCTGTGTAAAGAATCTTTTTAATGTCTGAGTTTCATGTTTTCAACTGAATTACTGGAACAAATTACCTTAATCAAATATTCAGATTTATCAGTTTCCAGTTTCTCCTACATTACAAACATTAGCAAACTCAGTTTTGCTTTGACCCACATGGTGGGAGCGCCTTTGTTTTATTCCTTTGTCCTCCTCTGATTTACTGCTGTTTGCCCTTTGTCTTTCGTCCCCAGATGAAACCCTCTTGAAGTTGTTAAATGAAAAGGCCTCGAAGCTGATTGAGCTGGAGTGGATGAGTACTGATGCTTCACGTGGCTTTAATGGCCCTGGTGTCACAGATAAATACAAGCGCCTTCTCCACATGTGAGGTTGCTTCATTAAGCACGTCCAAGGCTTTAGGAAGGGTTCCTGATGTTCGCATCTGTCTGTTATATAATAATTGTGTTGATCTGTGATCTGTGTTTAAATTCAAATTAGTCATCTTTAAAGTTTTATTTGTTCATATATATATATATATATATATATATATATATATAGCTACTCCAACCCTAAGCAAAGTGCAATGAAACATGGTGATGCCAGCATTATGCTTTATAATAGGGGACTGGGAAACTGAAACAGTTTAGATCAAAGCATGACGATGTCTTAAGAACGTAACACTGTACTGCTCTTCTTAAGTATAAAGGCCTCTTGAGCATTTTTACATGTTATAACCACAAATTTAAAAGTATTTTATTAAGTTTACTCGTAATAGACTAACAAAAAGCAGTTCCTATAAATTACAAACTATTGTTTTCAGACCTCTCTACTGTAAAATCTTTCAATTAAAAAAATGCTGTCCTGACTATTCAATTAAACTTACAGACGAGGTAAGAAAAGCATTATTCAGAGAAGCAGCCAATATTCTATATATATTGAATGTATATATATTCATAGAGACTGTAGCTCTATGGGTAGAGTAGAGTAGTCGTCTTATGATCGGAAGGTTGTAGGTTCGATTCCATCTTCCTCCAGCCACGTTGATGTGCCTCTGAGCAAAGCACTTAACCTCATGTGTATAAATGTGTGTGCAAATGGGTGAATGTGACTAGTGTAAAGTGCTTTGAGTGGTGAAAATGGTTGGAAAAGTGGTATATAAGTTCAGTCCGTTTAAAAGTGCATCATTTCCTGCCAGTCATCACACATAGATTTACATATACCAATCGTTTGCTTCTTGTAATGTTGATGATTATGGTTTACTGGTAATGAAAACCAAAGGTTCAGTGTCTTAGAAAATTCATCATTAATGGAACTTACGGGGTCACAACCTAATCAGCTAATTAACTCAAAACATTTGCTAAGGTTTCCTAAACTTTCAAACAGTTTCTCACTCTGAGTCAGCCGGCTACACAATCACGAGGAAGACTGCTGACTTGACTGATGTCCAGAAGACCATCATGGACACCCTTCAAAAGGAGGATAAGAAATAAGTGTGGAAGGGATAGGACAAGGTGCCCCAGCAACATGGAGAACCGCAGCCTTTAGAGGACTGCGAAGTGAAATCCGTTTCAGAAGAGCCGCCACACACAGACGAATACAAGGCATGGACTACAAATATCCCATTCCCCGTTTCAAGCCAAAATGGAGGCCAAGCGTCTTATATATTTATTTCTGGAAACTTTGAAAAATGCGTATCCTTTTCCTTCCACTACACCATTCTGCATTACTTAGTGTTAGTCCGTCACATTAAATGTGAATAAAATGCACTGAAGTTGCAGGTGTTAATATGGAAAAGCTCCTGGGGTGTGAATATTTTCGTACACATTGAAGGCTAAAACGAATGGGAGCTCATTTTCAGTCTCTGCCTGTGACTGACAAGAGAAGCAGCTTACGCAGTGGAACACACAATGCTGAATGCTCCTCTTTTGCATCATATTTTCATGTGTCTGACATCAAAGACGCACGTCCTTGTTCAGCTGTCTTCCTATTTCTCGCTGTCCATGGTCAAACATGTTCGGTGATTGGATTTAAGTCCTTAGATCACAAACGGTTGGAGCTTGGCTTCCTCCAGCCCCATCAGATCAGCTCTGGCTTCCATCATCTGTACCCTCACCACTCTTAACAGATTACTCTCGCCATGAGGCCTTGGCATCTCTGTTCCATAATGAGGCGGCAAAGAAAAAAGGGGCGCAGATTAGAATAACAGCCTTAACTAATCCGTAACAGCCCAATGAGGCGCCACGTTTGGGGGAAACCGTGTCATTTCTCATTCCGCGGGTGCCGAGGAAAAATCTCGCCTCTCACTCTCTGCTTCTCAACCACCAACCCCTCTCCTCCCCCCACGTCACCACCCCACGCAAAACAGGCCTCTAGAATAGTGGCCGTGGCAATCTGCCGGAACGAGGACGACAATCGGCAAACCGTTTCTGTCTTAGTCTCAGCCCTTCCCCAACATGCAGAGGAGAGCAGAAAGAGAAATCTGGGCCTCTGATTTCTAGCTGTCAGCTCTAAACAAACCACGGAGGACGAATGAAGCCCTCTCTGGATGAGGCACGCTCTGACATGGATGGTTATTGACAGGAACTGTTTCTCAGTGATGAGTAAACAAGGATTTCAGACAGCGGTGTTTAGGAATGGGCTCATGCTGCAGCTTGAGACTTTGGATTCCCCTGTTGGACGAAAGAGATCGGCTCATTAGATCCTAGTGGTCCAATTAGGCTTCACAATTCATGTGAATTTCATAAGAGCAGCTCATTTAAAGAAAGGAAAGAGGGAATGTTTACCACCATAATCCACTCTGTAAGCATCTTAAATGAGCTCCGACTCCGAGCAGACAGTCGCTCTTCCACTTCTTGTTTCTAGTTGGGTTTTTTTGCTTTCCTTCGTGTGGCAGAGTTTTTACCTCTAGATGGAACAACAAACTTTGTTTACTCCCAGTGGTTTTCTGAAGTAGTTTCTGAGTTAAAATGGTTACTTCATTACTGAATCATGTAGGTTTTCAGTGCAGTTCTGCCTGGGGATTACAATTCAGCATTAGTTTTCATAAAGGCTTCTTTGAACATTTACCTGATTTTTGGTGCCGTAGGCGGAAACAACTAACAAAACTGGAGGTATTTCAATCAATCACAACCAGCTGCATGACTCATGCTTTCCAAATAATAGATATTTTCCTACTTTTTATTATTTTTGGAACTTACATCCTACAGTTCTGGTCTCTCATCAGAGTTAGTTAGAGTTCCCCCTCATGGGGAGCTGAACGCAGTAAATGCCACCGTATAAAATCTTCAAATGCTACTTTATAAATAGAAATTAGAAGTGAGATGTTTGAATTTTCAATAAAAGATGAACTGGAATTCAAATTCCAGTTCATCTTTTGTCTTAGAATGATGACAATTGTCTTAGAATGAGGAAATCAGTTTCTATGCCATTAGCCCACCTGCATGTTTAACCATTGACTTGGCATGGAAATAAGCAGCAGAAAACATTGTTGCAACTCCTGGTTATGCTTGTGCACATAGTTTGGAAAGAGTTTAGTTGATCAGAAATTATTTTTTTAAATAGAATTAAACCACAACTCAAACTTTCTCAGCCTGATCATTTGGAGGTATTTTTTTTTCTCCTTTGAAATTATTTAATAAACGTATTTCAGTGAAAATATTGATGTAAAGTTTTCCTCAGTGCAGCTATTTACTGTATAAATTAATAAACTGCAGAATTTTCACTATACCAACATGTCGTTAGGATTCCCAAGAGAACCTCGTCTTAACAGTTACCTGAGAAAAAAAAATAGCGATGTCAGGGAGTGTTGCACAGTTGGGATTATCTGCTGTAATTAGTCCCCGAAACTCATCTCTGCTCTGCACTTGAGTGAAGTCCCCAGGAAATCTCGTCGGGCAGAGAGTCCCGCTGGAGTTGTGAAGCAGCTGCAGCTCCATTCAACGAGACTGTCAGTTTTCCCTCACGGAGCGGCTGTAAGTTCGGACCTCTTCCCGACACTTTCACAACTTCTTGAGGCAACGGTGGAGCTTCTGTAGCAGATAATTGTCGTGTTTACTGTTTTGGTTTCATTTCTCCTTCATCTTGTTGTTGCTCGACTGATTTCCCCAAAGCAAGCAGAGCTGCAGTCTCCAAGACGAGGACGGGCCTGGAAGCAGACTCTCCTGGCAGACTGAAACGTCCCACTGAGTGTGTTGATGAGGCCCTGATGAAAGCTCAGCATGGCTGTTTGTGTGCCGCACATCTGGATCATTATGGTGTGTCGACACATGCATGCAGTATGAGTTTTGTACGTCCACCTGATATCCACCCGTTAGAATAATGATGTTTGACTCGACTGACTTTGGGGTGTGCCTCTGTGAGGTCTATTTTTACCGTTGAGGAAGCCACGTCCACAAGAAGAATAAAACTGAAAAAAAGCCTCAGATCATGGTTTATAGATGAAGCAGAGCCGAGTATTTCTGTGTTTGGCCTTTAGAATAAGGAGATGCCGTGTTCACCACTGGTGGAGTGACTCATCCTCTTTTTCTTGTCTTCTGTTCTTTATCTCATCTTAGAGCCTCAACACTGTAGGGTCCCCAGCTTTGCCAACCCACACTCTAATTTTAATTAAGCGTAAGACCCCCAAAATGAGGGTAGAGCCACACACGTGATCAATCACTGTTCGTGTTCAGCTGCATTTACCTCTAACTGTGACAATTTAAAATGTTGTCATCCTCAGTGTTTTTGATGTATTTTCCAGCTGTTTTGTTCTCTTTGTCCTTATTTAGATGTCACTATTTTATATTTATTTTTGGCTTAGCTTAATCTTCTTTGCCAGTGTTAAAACCACCCTTGAACTGGACTCTCCTAATCTTTATTAAAACATGAAGATCAAGTGGTTGAAATATTCAACAGCAAAATGGAAAACCCTGTCAACACGATGACATCGGTTTCCTTTTTGCTGGAGTTCTGCTCTGTAATATAGCACACAATTCAGTTCAAACTAGATGTTTTTTCACACTGTATAAAAAGACAAAACCATTTTGCTAAGCAAACTTTACCTGTTTCAGATCTGTAAGGAATACAACTTCAGGATTATCTGAATTGGTCCTATCTGCGAAATACCACAAAAATACAATTAAACACTTTTTATAACCTTCACCTTGTTCTTTAGAAGTTAACATACATTTCCTTACTATTTCGTAGAATACTAAACCCAAGTCAGACAGTATTATGAACTGTATGACTTGGATTAAATCTTTTTGGCATTCTTTCACAAGTTTGCTGGAAACTGCTTCCATCCCTCCTGACAGAACTGTTGTAACTGAATCAGATTTGCTTCCTCTCTCGCACAGACCTTGTCAGCTCTGTCCAGAAAATTTTATGTGTCTCGGATCTCAAAAACACAACCTCCTTTTTCCGTACCATCCTTCTGAAACAATTGTACGCATTTTGTGCTGTTCCTCAGGTAACCCTGACAGCCAGCATTAGAGTTGCTATGCATGTTTCTCAACAAAATCCCATGCCATTCCATGTATCTTTGCTTCCAGGACATCTGACTATAAAGCATAGCCTTTGAAGCAACTGGGAGTAGTCGAGAGATATTATCTGTAGGTTGCATAATTTAGCAAAAATAATACCAAATCTGTGTTCTTCTGAGTGTGGTAATGGGCTGTTTTGGTGCTTTGCTGACATTTTAGAACCAGTTTTAAGTAAAGCAGGTCCAGTTCAGTCTAAATTAATGTTTTCTAGCCTCTAAAACATTGTAAAAATGCCCATTTTATTGTTGAAAGAGTGATGCATTCAGACAAGCATTCTGCTTGGGCATCATGCCATTAGCATGCTATCAGCCCTAATTGTTACACACCTGGGATCATTGATCAGTTTTCCTGCACCAACGTATTTGAAGAAGTCATATTGTCTTTTGCTAAAGAAGAAACGGTGATCAAGGTTGTGTTTCAGCAAAGCAGTAACCAAAAACATACCAGTCAGGGAGCAGCATCTTGATTCCAGACCAACTATCTAGTAGCTAGCGCCAGTTCTAGGAAAGTTAAATCTTTACATTTCATCAACTTAAAATGTATTACTTCATCATCAGTTGGATTATTTTGTGACACTTATTAACTTTTGCTTTGTTTTTTATTTAAAATCTTTCCTTTTTTAATGTGTGAGCTTCCAGCTAACTGTTGTTAGCTTAGCTATCTGTTCAGTTTGGGTATTGTTGACCTTTTATCAACAATATTCACCTGTGTTTTTTTATTTTTGATTTTGTTATGTTGTTAATGTCTTGACACCCAAGTTGACCAACTTGCCTAAGAAATCAGTGAAAGTCCTTGGTCAGCAATGCTTCTTCACTAACCAACTTTCAGTCTCACTATCCTCAGTAGAGGATTTAGTGATTTTTGCATCACTTTGTGCTTTTGATGCTTTACCGTTGATACTCTGAATCAAAACGAGTAAGCAGTTCTAAAAAAAACAACACTAAATATATCAGGTGACCCATCTACTGGAAGGTAATGTATGATTTGGGAGTCTCCGTGGACCGTGGGCTGTATTTGTATCTCCACACCTTGAGTTGCCTCAGCACTTCACAAGAAGCGCTTCTGATATTTCCAGCTACAGTAACACACACACACACACACACACACACACACACACACAGCTTTGTAACTCATTACAGCCCCTCCGAGGAGCAGAGTGATTTCCATAGCTACTTGTCAAACCTTGTTGGCATTGACAGAGATTTGCACCCATTTCAAACCTGCCACATGTGAATGTAGACAAAGTTGTTTATTGCAGCTCCAGGGCTGAGCAATGGGCACAATGATGCTGTGCACATTGAAAAAGGTTGCACTCTGTTCTGAGCAGCAGTCACAAATCATAGGTATCAGAGAGGTAATTGAGGCGGAAAAAAAAAGTTGGCGACAGTTTGAATACGACAAAAGTGCATTTAGATATTAAACCAAGAAAGGGTCTGTTTGAACCCGCATGCTCCAGCCTGTGGTCCCTCAGCATGAGGAGGATCAGGGGCCTCGCTGCTGAGACTGCAGTGCCGTAAATTTTGCGTTGTTTACTGATGCTGCCATCTTGGTGCACTCCAGGAGGGAAACTTGGATCTGGGCCTATTACTGGCAGCTTGATGGGAGTGCAGTGAGGCGAGTTAATTAATACAACATCCCTGGACCCATAAGCTAAGCTGCAAAGCCAACCCAAGAGGGGAGACGAGAAAGACAGAAAGAAAGGGGACAGCAAGAAAGGACAAATTACAAGATGGATTTATTACAGTGGAAGGAGAGAGGCTGCACATCTGCTGACAAAACGGAATGAGATCTCTGAGAGCCCCAGATACTTCTGAATTAGCGCTTTTAAAGATGCAAGCAAACCACAGCAGATTTGATTCGATAAAGCAATCAACTAACTGAGTTTTAAATGACAAGACACTTTGCCAAAAAAGGCAAACTAGATCCAGCTCATCAAATGTCATCACTCCTGTAAAGGTCTGATCTGATCTGCATCAGTATTCCCTTTACTGGCATCTTCATTACAAATGCATAAAAAATGTCGTAATTTTGCAATTACGGTTTTTCCATTAAATAAGATGTGCAATTAAAATCAGCTTTGAATAAGCTTGTTCATGTGATAAGTCAATAAAAATTATTAGCACTCATCATCGGGCATCAGAGCGAGACGTCCGTCCCTAATACTTTTGGGAAATTGCTTTCAGCAATTTTTACAGAAGAGCTATGGACTCAACACTTTTGAATGACAAACTCAACTTTTGATGAACTGTGCAACCTCTAGAGCAGCCAATAGTGCTTTGTCCAATGAGGGCATTGCCTAAAGACATGCGCGTCGCTACTGTTTACAAACTGGTGTGATGCGAAAAAAGTGTTTCTATTGCAGTTTTGCGAAATACACCAATTTTGATAGTGCCAAAAAAAAAAAAAAACTCATCCTACTACGAAAGCTTTTTATCGAAAACGTTCCCCCCCCCACCCCCCGAAATCAGCGTGTTTCTACTGAGAACATTTATTTTCATAATTCCAATTTGCACAATTTTATGGCCAATCAAAACACAGCAACTGTCTACCAATAAAAAACAAAAAAGCACTTTCACATGTGCAAATAGAATAATTATCCATCCAAGAACTTTGGGTTTGAAAGATGCATAGAAAGCTCTCTGGTTGCCTGCCTTTTCACTATAGCTGGATGACCATGTGTTGGTAAGGCTGCAGTCGTACCATACATGACAGGAACATGTTTGAAGCTTGAGGTGTTATTTTATAACCAAACTCTGCTTCGAACTTCTCCACTTTACCTCTGATTAGTCTGCTGTGTTCCTTTGTCTGCTCTGACCTTTAAAAACAATGGTTTATTTCCCTCTTCACTGGGTGAATTTGGATGAAAGAAGTTAGTGTTGTTTTTCCTGCCAACAAGATTTAGTCAACAGTCAGATGTTGGCAGCCAGAGAATGGCTACTGTTGCTTCCTCAGAACTTCTTCCTAGTAAGAAAAGTTGTCAGAGTCCCTTCAAACCAGAAGAACTTGCCTTGAGAAGGAAAAACTCTACAGGGAAGCCTCCCACCCCGTCTTTAACGCTTTTTCTATCCTTTTATTTTAGTAGAAAGACGCACGATTCGAATAAACTGACACCAGAGTTGCCAAGCAAATCCTATGGTTTTGGTCCCCAGCTGAATCTGGAAGCTCAGCTTTTACATTGTATTGCGTGACAATATCTTAAGCCTATGGAATGAATAGAAGCTAGAATAAAGCACCTTGTTAACAGAGGCTTGAACAATGGTTTTCATTCTAAATGACGGAGCTCAGTCATTGTGCGTACGTTTATCACGTTTGCGAATCAGCCCGGTGACGGCAGCCGAAGCGCCACAAATAGCTTGCCTGGGAGTGGACACAAAGGAGGGGAAGGTCTATAAATACCCTGAATAAACCCGTCTCATCAGGAAGTGAGTGGAAAGCATGGGTTGCGTTGATATTGGTGACAGGTGGCTGAATCCCATTTAAAGTGCTTTCGCCAGCTTTTCCTTTTGCTCGCTGTTTAGAATTTGCCCGATGATTACCATATTAAAATGGATGTAGGAGTCTGTGCGGTTGTGCTGGGTAAAGATAAGGCTGCGAGAGCGCAGCTGGTGGAGTAAACCCGAGGCCTATCAGTTAGTTCTGAATTGCTTTATAATTACTGAGATCCACAGACATAATTTCCTTCTAAAAATAATGCAAACTTTCATTTCCCCTCTCCTGTGTTAATTCCGTGTTTCGGGGGAGTAACTTAACCTCTTCCTGTATTAGTCAACGTGGTGCCATGTTAAGCACTCTGTAGCCTAGTTTCTGCACAGCGTGTGCTGCTGCTTCCCTGTTTTGGGATTGGAGAAGAATCCAGATTGTGACACATTGAGGTTGTATGATTCTGACACACTGACAGGATTAAGACTCTTTGTTAAATTATTTTTATTTAGCTTGTTTAAGTTCCATGTTGATATACATCTCATAAGTTTAGCCTTTTATTTAGCCTATTTTAACATTCGAACAACAAACTGAATCTGGACAGATCGGAAGTTTACATGACTGTCATATTAATTTGGGGATTTTAATGATTTATATGAGCTATTATTGTAATTAGTGGTGTAATTATTCAAGAAACAAACTATGAAAATTAGATGTTTGACTATCTACTGAATCAAAATTATTTACGCATGCCCAGATGCACCCCCACTATCCATTATCCATTATCCCAACCGCAGGGTCACCGGTGCCTATCTCCAGTGATCTACCTCCACTAATACTTGTCCCTTGCTGAGAAAATATTCACCCTTAAGTAGATAAAGTCTATTATCAACCGGAAAATCAGCCCCACAGTCCACAGTGATGCAGTTTAATGTAACCTTTGACTGAGAGGTTGCCAAGCAAGAAAGAAGCTCCTGTTTCAATATTGATCACATCTATCTAGACTGAAATCTGCAGCTTCCCACACAATCAAGCCAAAACCAGAAATCGTTCAACACATTTGGCTGACTTTATCATCTATATTTGACTTTTCTTTTATCATGGCGCTATGGCGATAAAGGAAAATCTGCAATAACTGGTGAAAGAGCGATCAAAACTACCTTACTGAGCCAGTACAAGTTATGTGATGCTGATTATTTAGAAGAATTATGTAGAGAAATAAATGTCTGTTGTGTTTAGCACAGGTCTTCGGATCTGTCCTTTACGTCACACATTACGTTTTGTAATGAACCAAAAAGCTCATTTATTGCACCACGATGTGCCGCTGAGGTAACAGTTGAAGTCATCCTGTGAAGGATCATTGAAGCATATCACTCGAATAATAAAATAACACTGCTTTACCTTAAGGTCGAGGTGACAACTGATCAATAAACTGTCAAAAATGCATAATTTACATCACACATAATCTTGTTAAAATATGAAGCACATAAATATGAATTCAATCTCTCTACTGCTGCTGGACTAGTATTTTTCTCATATAGTTGATTTGGCTTTTCTGTCTTAATAAATGAAATAGTAGTTTGAAAAGGTGCTTCTTGTATTGTTCTTGTTATCTTTGTATAATATGTTTATGAAACATTTAAGTCTGATCGCCAAAAGAAAGACAGAAGAAAAATCAGTAAGCAGACAGATATATTTTTCCCACTGCCTTCACTGTAAGCTACCATGATACAGTGTCAATAATATAAATCTATGATCCACAGGTTGGGCAACTAAGACTGAGGCGACTGTAACCCACAAAAGAATCTCTGTAGGAAAGCAAAGGACAGGAAGAAGCAAGCATTTGGTCGAGACGGTTGCAGGAGAGAGGTTGAACAGCGACCGGCTGGTTCTTCTCTGATGAAATATTGATGCCGCTGACTTTGATTCTGCGATAGGTACTCTTGATCCAGATCTGTCACGGCATCAGAGACTCCTCACCACCACCACCTTCTTATTCTTCCTCAGGTAGCATTACTAGCCTTCAGAAAACTGCTCCCCACCCTCCACCAGCTTTGATCAAACGTGTAGACTTTGCAGACCTTATAGAGATCAATGGTGTGCGTGTGTTTGTGTGTGTGTGCGCACATGCAGGCGGATGCTGTGGGCCTGGAACTCAATAAGCAGCTGGACGGGGTTTCGCTGTTAGTCAGTTGTTGACTTTTATTTATCACGACTGCTGCTGCTGTAATTGATGACTGAATCAACAGACGCTGCAGCAGCCAGCGCTGACTTCTCATCTTTTTTCTTTTTTTTTTCAGCGGACCAGCAGTCGTATCTCTTTTCCCCTCGCAGCACTCATCTGAAATTTAAATCCAATACTTTGAAAGGAGGGTAAAAAAAGGGTGAAAAAACAAGCTTTATTATTTAAAGAGACCAGTTTCATTAACAAAAACCCAGGGCATTGTTCAGGCAATAAATCCTGAGGCTGCAACATCAGCGCACTCACATCTCTGGTTCGTCCTTTTATAGACTTTCCCAACACATCTCTGCATGCTTCTCTGCCTCTTTTATTCTCTTAAAAGACTAAAGTGCTCATTTTCTCTCTCTTTCTCTCTTTTTGTGTGTGCGTGTGTGTGGAGTGGAAAGTATCCAGTGCAGTGCTGTATTCCTGAGTAATGGAGCAGAGAACCATCTGTCTGTCTGGCCAGCCATTCGACTGTATCCCAAGATCCTATCAGTGTGTCTCACCTGCTAATGAGAAGCTAGCAGGTCTTGTGCTGCTTGCAGCCCTTAAAATGAATGACTTCCCTGCACTGTGGAGGCTGCTGAGCACACATGGCTCCACCTCAGTTGCCTTTCTCGTCAGCACAATCAGTTGTTGACTAATTAAAATCAACGGAATCAAAAATGGCACGTGACACAACAGTTCACATGATTTGACATCAGTTGAACTTTCTTCTATTGTAGCTGACCAAAAATATTAATGCAGTGATGTTTCTAATATTTCTTTATTTAAGATGCAGTTTTCTTTTTTCACACCTGGACAAATTGTAGTCTTTGGTTTAGTCAATGAATCACTAAAGCAAATACAGTGGAAAGGGATATGATATGAAATAGTCTGATATTGGCTGGACCCAAACAGAAGGCAGTTTGAGCTTTGTTAAAAATGGCTTTAATTGAATAAGTATAAGGAGTCTGCTACACAAAACCAGAGCAATGACTATTATCAGGTTGATAACCAATAATTACTTAAAAATTTCTGCGCTCATTAAGCAGCTCCTGTAGAGAGGCTGAGCTCAATATAGCCCTCCAGAATCCCCTCCCCTCACCCACCAAGATCCCGCTGCTCTCCCTCTCGTTATATCCCACTTTTCCTCCTCCTCTCTCTGCTTTTCATTCCTGCTTCCTTTTTAATCACTTTCCATCCCCTCACTCGGTCGTGCTGTTCTCCGTCCCTTTCCTCCCGCTCGCCCATCCTCCCATCTTTTCAGGGGCGATGGCAGTCATTTTTCATCTGTCCTGCGACGCCCCGTTTATTTATGTACAGGCCAAGCTGGTCTCTTCCTCCCCCCGACTCCGTCTCCTCCACTCCCCCTCCCCAGTCTTTCTCTCCCCGGAAGATTAACCATACCCTCTCCATCTCTTCTCATCTATCATCCTAATGGGGGCTACAAGAGGGAAAAAACAACAATTTGCAGAGGGTGAAGCAGCCACAGAAGGGCATGGCGAGTGTCTGGAATGCCACCTCGGATCAATTTCCACTTTGTCCTCGGTTTAATTTACGCGCCCGTTTTCATCCTGTCAGATGTAGCAATCTTCTTTCACCTTGCAAACCAGAAAATGTTTTGCATTGGATTTATGGCGACATTAGAGATCCCAACACAGAGCTGTTCTCCTACCGTAAGTGAGTGCAGAGCCATCACACTGGAAATAATCTCCAGGAATGTTCCCTGACTAATTTACACCATTTACCTGGTGAATTACGAAGAAGGATGGGGGAAAAAAAGGTATCTTCACAGACCAGTGATGTCTGACAAACTGCAAATTGGACATTTCACATGGAATATTTTACAAATATTTTGGGTAGTGACTTTTCATTCTTCTATGTTTTACCTTAGTTTCTCAGATATCCTCAATGCTATTGCAAACCGGTACAGAAGTGAAACTAATCTGAAGATTACAAGAAGCAGAAAATCATCCAGCATGCCTGCTAGGTCAACATTAGACTGAGTCACTTTTTTTGGATTCTGCTGCTAACTACAAGCTATGGTTGGAGATTATCCTGTTTTTGATTAAGATTTCAGTCAAATTTTATTTCATCTCTTAGCCCTAAAGGGCATGGTTGCAGATGAAGTTGAGCTTCCACACGGCCTCAAACAAAACCATCCATCCTGGCTTTGTCCGAGTGTTTCTAATGGACTAGTTTAGTTTCTAATTGAACTAATTAATCCTAATTTAGTTCATTTAGACTAAACTGATCTGTCTGCAACTGGATTGAACCACTTACTGAGTGATCTTTCAATTGTTGGTACATGTTGCACTTTGGATAATGACACTCTCTTGCCAGCCTTATCCAGTGTCTTCATGAGGTGTTTGGCTTTTGCTTTGGGGTCAATCTGCAGATTTTGAACTAAAAAGTGTTAATCTCTGTGATCCATCATAAGCGTTATGATGGTTGGACATTCCCATCATGTCTAAACTTGGTGTAGATGAATGCAGCACCTTCAAACATCTGGAAATCGTTCCCAAGAATGAACCATACGTGTACAATTCCACAGTTCTCTTTCTGATAGCTGATTTTTTTTTTACTTTCCTTTTGTGGCAATCAAGAAGAAAGTGTGTTCCAGGTGAGGTCTTAAAATACATATACGTATTTTACGGTTGTACCGTTTTTTTTTGTTTTTTTTCCAGCTTCATTTGCTGTGATTTTTCAGATTTTCTGCCACAACCTGCCGGTGACACTTGCATCCTTCATGTTGCATTAAATGTCCTTCACTGCCTCCACACCATTTTGAAATTTTTGCTCTCTCTAAAATGCAGTAAAGGAAGGATCCCCGTGTAGTCGCTGGCTTCCATGGCCCTGATCGCCCTCACCACAAGCCTCCTTCACTATAAGAAGCCAACTGCAGGAGGCTCCTGCGAACCACATGCTATCACAGCTCGGCCTTCCAGCCTCCAACCGCGGCACGCTTACACTCATCCACTCCACAGGGGAAGTGTTGAGCCTCGTTCGCTGACATGACAGCACAAACACAGAAACACCCTTTACCAGACTGGCAGTGCTGCCTCGAACCCCTCCTCTCCTTTCACAGTTTCGCATTTCTCTCTCTTTGCCTGCTCCTCCCATCACTGTTTTCTCCTCAGTCTCTCTCCTCCTCTCAAAGAGCAGTTTTCCCTCGAGCGTCGTTGCGCACTGCCGTCTTTGTTGGTGTTTACTTGTCTGAGTGTCTTTCTAATCCTCCCCCATCTTTCTGTCAATATTAGTCTTTGTTCATCTGTATCTAGGATTTTTTTTTCTCTCACCCCCCCAACACAATGTCTGTGTGCTGAATAAAGTCAAATGTGACGCAGATGACGCTGAAGTATACACACTGCTGGTTTAAGCTCAATCCAAATACAGGCTTCAACTGTTTGGTCCGATTAAGATGATTGCAAATCCCATGTCTGAATGGTTTTCTGCAGAGTTGACTCTGTTTGCTTCCCTTGCTAGATAACTCTTTTTTTTTTTATTATTCCCACGTTATTATAGCTAATGCAACCAATGAATCTGGATATATTACATTTAATTTAACCATAACTGGGCAGAAATAAACCCCATGTCAATGTAATTAACTGGCATGCATGCAATCAATATTAATATAACCAAATAAGACTGTTAGTAAGAGACATTAATTGGACTAAGTTTTACTGCATGCAAATCAGATTAACTGGACTGAATGGGATTCTGTTTTTAGAATAATTTTTGACTGCATTTGGATTTCAAATTGATTTAAAGTAATTTGATTGAATTGAACTGCATGCTGTGAGAAATAATTAGACTAAACAGAACTGCCTGCGACCGGATTGAATCATACGAGAGTCGTGAAAATAAATGACACAGATACTTTCAAAATGGGGTGCTCTGGTGGCAGAGGGGTTAAGCACAACCCACATAAGGAGGCCTTAGTCCTTGACGTGGCAGATGCAGATTCAAATCCTGGCCTGGTGACCTTTGCCACATGTCTTCTCTCACTCTCATTACCTACTTTCCTGTCTTAAAAGAAAGTTGGCAAATAAAGACCTTTAAAAAAATAAGAGCCAAAACATCACTTAAAATGGTGCTCTAGTTTATTGTAAGCAATACAGCATGGGTTTTTGCGGTTTGGTACGCTGTCTTGTCTGTTTCCAATGTAAAAGCAGCCCATAAAACTGACCCATACTGAGTCATAGGACAACGGTACGGTGTGGTTGGGGTGGAGCTACTGGTGTCACGCAGCACAGCCCATTGATTGGGGGACAGAAAAACGTCACTGCTTATGACAACTACCTTCATCGTCGCACTGCTTTGACATGATGGTTTGTGTTTCATCCCGCTTGCCCTGTCAGAGTCCAACTGGCAATGTAAACGCTCTCCTGTAGCTAAAAACTGTTTACCAAACTGGCTCATTCTGCACTGCTCAGTGGAAATGAGGCAATACTAACAATACGTGTTAGCAAACGCCAGTCAATACCGTGTCAAACTGCATTGCGCCTGGGTATTTTCAGCTTACTTCTTAAGTATATTTAGAATATATATAAAAAAAATAAATCCATAAAGTTGCTAGTCATTGTGGAGGGCCTTGTAAAACATATAGTCACTTATTTAATTGTGTTTCAATCAATTTTACTGTCCCTCCTTTGATGACTGATTTAATGATTGTGAATGTTATGTTATTACATATCATGGTAAGGACTAAAGCATATAATGTCCATGGGGCATCCTAGACTATTTAGTCAAGACAGAAACATAAATAAAGAATTTTGCATTCAACTTTGGTGGTAGAACTTCCATTATCAGCAGTAGGATTGAAAATGTACAATTTATGATGAACATAGAGCTGTTCATCATAATGAACTGTTAAATGTTTTGGGACTGAAGGATCTCCATTGTGACTAATTTAAATAAAGTGGAGACAAGAGGAAGTCAGATGAGTCTGTGTCTTGCCAACTCAGCGCCGAGCTTTCTCTCCCCCCGCCCCCGGGCCTGAGGCCACAACTGGCCTCCCTTTAAAAGGAGCTGGCTTATAAAACAATCTCCAAAAGAGCGAAACTGGCGCTGGGCTGTGGTGGGCGTCAGTCAACCAGTCAGTCAGGCGAAGGCCCCGCTGTCTCCCACTCTAGAGGACAGGTACCTTGAACTAGTTTCTCCAAAGCTGACTCTGAGATTTAATGCAATCGAAAGCCTCTGGGCCCTTTTAGCAATTTGGAGTCAACACACAAATACACCCACGCTCAACTGGAACGACTTTCCATCCCTGCCCCTTCATGTGCTAATGTGCTGAATGGAGGTGTGTAAAAATCTGCTCGGGAGCGTGTGTGTTTGGTTTCCCTGCTGATAGCTTCCCACCGCTCCCTCCTTCTTCTTTTTTCCCTTTTTGATCCAGAGCCGCACATCACTGCACTTTAAAAAAAAATTATACACACACACACTGCAGAATCACACAGGGTTAATGTGGGTTTTTAATAACTGTCCATCTAAAACTAATTTTTCCACCCACTCTGTGTGGGGTGAAGCACAGAACTCATTTAACACATGACGATCAGTCAGTAAAGTGAGGAGCTGTTAATGCCCTGCAGACTGTCGAATCGGTTTCTTTGTGGGTTTTAAGCAAACTCAAAAGTTCTTTAAAAGAAACAGCCACATGTCATTATGTGGCAGAGCTCCCAGATAGAGGCAGTCTGGCAGATTAGGAGGATTTGCAGCTGTGTTATAAACAGCAAAATTATTAGAACACAATTGTTAACTGTAAATAGTTGGAGACGTATTCAAAATGTTTCAAAAATAAAAATCTGAATCTTAGATAGAAACTGAAAATTTGCCAGTCTTGGGCAAAACACTCAAACTCAATCAGAGTTAATGTGGAAGCATATACACTTTGAGGTTTGACTGAACAAGGTTTAGTTTAGTTATGAACTTTAATTGGGACAATTTAATAGGATTATGTTTTGAATGTAAGCAGAGGCATAGGTCCGCTAGCTCTTAGGGTTCCCAATCTAACCCTATTTCCAACCCTAATTCCAAACCTCCCCCCTACCCAGGTGGTTTATAATCTCCCATGTGAGATGGCTCCATGTTGGTGCCAAAAATATGTAAAATAATTTCAGAATTTTCAAATATTTGAGCATTGTCTACATTAATAAACATGGAAAAATGTTAGAACTCCACACCACATATTAAAGGACCTATGAGTTTCCTATGAGGTGCAATGCTTGAAAACATGCGTTCATTACAGAAACATGCTAAAGTTTTGGGGAACCCAAAATTTCGGGCCCCTATAAGCCCTTTCTGAAGTCTGGCCAAAAGTGAACAGCAATGTTTCAGGGTTTTCATCTGCTCTTTAGCTGAAATGCTGCTTTGCACAGAGATTAAAACATTTTTACCCAGTTATTTAGCTTTTTTTTTTTTTTTTATCCAGGGTTTATTTCAAAACTGTAAATCTACATTTTATCCATAATTCTAATTGAAAAGGTTTTGCGTAATTTCCACAGTTTGTTCCTTTGTTCCACTTTACATCTGAACTCTGATCCCTTCACCATCTTTTGCATTTTCTGCATAACTCAATATCATTTTTGAAAGCTTCGGGAGCAATGTGGTAAATACAATTTGGCCGGCTCCCTGAACAAAACGGGCCATTATTATTCTGGAAAATCGAAGGTGAAGGCAAATGGTTAGGCTCGCCATCAAACAGAGCATGTGGATGAGAGCCGAGGCCAGATAAATAAAAAGCAGCAGTTCCTGAGCTGCAGGGCCCCAGGCTATTGCATTGCTAGCAGGCAAACAGCCACCCAGCTGCCCCAGCAGGCCAGGAATATATCAGGCAGACTATTGGAAACCTGACAGCTGATTTAGCTCCCCCTTAATGAGCAGAGGGCTCTGCTGCAGAAACCCCTACAATCTGTTGCATAACGTCACAGACAGCAGGCCGGGGAAGAGGCAGACTGCGTGGCCTGCAAGGATGTTGGAAAATCAATAGCTGTTAAATTTAGCATAGAATAAGAACTGAAGGTCTGCAAATATTGCAGAAGACTTTAAAGATAGCATATTAACGTAGCACGAGTGTGCAGGAAACTGTGACCCCTCGTTGCTTTAATTTTCCAACTAAACTGAAGATTTTTCTGATCTTTTGAAATGGCCTTGATAAATAGTTTTCCCGATTTTTTTGAAGGTCTTTTAAAGTTCATCTTTGGACTTTATTTAGCTACCTTTTGACATAACATCCAACACAGTTTAGTGAGAAAAGTGGATTGACAAAAAAAAATAAAAAAATGAATGAAATAAATTAAATAAAATGATCAAGCATCTCAAAGTTGTGTCTTTACATAAATCTAAATCTTAGCGATAGTGCACAATTAAAACCAAGGTTTTCCTACCCCAACCTTTGGCATTGTGTCCTTATCTAAGCGCTCTCCCCATCAAACCAGTGCAATAATGGGAGATTAGTTATTTATTTAAAACATGAAGAAGAGTACAATGTGAAAATACTCTCAAATCACTCACCTTGAACAATAAGGTTTAGATGCCAGATTATTCAGAATTTATTCACCACTAGTGACCAATTCTCTTCCATTTATCCAATATTTGGATGCAGAGGTGAAAGGTCCATTTGGGAAACCCAGAAGTCAACATGTCCGGCACCTGCTTTGCCCCACAACACGTTCAGCTCTCTGAGGAATGTTTCCCCAGAGGCGAGTGGCTACACAAACTTTTGACCATTTTTGTAGGAACCTCATGTGAACTCAGACAGTGTTGGATGAGTTGGCCAGTCTCACAGGCTTTGCTCTAACTTATGCTAGAAGTGTTTTGTTGGATTGGAGTCAGGGCTATGAGCCTACCAGTCAAGTTCTTCCACATCAAGTTTTTTATGAACCTAGGTTTGTACAGTGTCATGTAACATTTCCAGAAAACGTAAATTTTTACAAGTAAACTACTCAAAACTCCCTTTGAAATTATTTTAAATTAGATGGAAAAAGGACAAAACCATTTAGAAATAAAACTTTAATACAGCAGTTATGTGTAACGTAATCACTTTCTATAATACACAGTTACAAATATTTCATCTCTCAAGTGTAAGTGCAAAGTCCTGCAACACTTTACCATCTGATGGACATACTGAGAAGTTCTTGTGCGTTCCTGAATACTTTCTGATCTTCCCTGCTGGATCTCAGCCTTCAGGCCGTTTAAAATGTAAATATGTAACAGTCATAGAGGCTCAGATTTACATATTTGATCCTCTGAAGACGAAAAATTCATGTTTACTGCTAAATAAACCGGATTCATTAGCTCTTGACACAGTGAGGTACACTAAATTAATGTTGAATTAAACAGTTTCTTTCATTTTTAATATTACGAGATCTGACCTAAATAAATGTGTGGCGCCTCATCAGCCTAACTTGGCTGCTCTGGATGTTAAGGATGGCCACTGTTGTCACATCCAACTGGAGTTGTCAGAAAAAAAAAAAAAAAAATTATTAATTGCACAATTTATAGGACTCTAAACCTCCCCGCCCCCAGGACAGTAATGCCAACATGCCCAAGATGAGGCTTTTTGTAACAGAATTACACAAACCAAAGTTGGAGCTAAAATGATCCACTAGCCGCCTGTCCAAACATGTAACATTTACAACCCAGCCATCCCATCTGATTCAACATAAACTTCGGCGTTGATACTTTAAAACTGACTAAAAGTGACTGGAAATTCTACAAATTTCAGTCAGGGAAAAGAAAAACTGAACTCTTGAAATTATCAATCTGTCTGCTGATTATTGCTCTTTTTTTGTGTTGCTTTTGGTCTTTTTGGTGATTTTTAAATATAACTATTTTATTTATACATGTATGACGATATATCAATATTTCTTCTGATATTAAATAAAGGCTATAGTAAAGCGAACTCTACAATCGAGAAGAATGACAAAGCCACCACCGAAAGTAGCGGTTATATTCGCATCAATAGTAACCTAACTGGCCTGGCTTTATGAAATCCTTTATTGGAATATTGCTCTGTTTTGTAATGAAACCAAGCTATTTCACAAATGTTCCTGTCTCAGAAATGTGTCAGTAATTGCTATATGGAAGCATAGAATGGATATAAAATAGCAAAATAACAGTCTATGCAAACCACAGAAAGTGTTCATGGAACATCATTACAAAAAATACTTTCTGACCTCAGTCAAACTTGCTTGGAAGTATATACGTTCTGACAACACAGATGTCAGAGGGGACCCTCAGGACCCCGGCCTGTCACTGTGGGCAAGCCAACAAGGGCAGGGGTCCAAGTTATTCCAGGCTAAGGCGGCAAAGGGAAGGGGAGGTCACAGTTCGCTGTGCACGCCCCTCTGCTTCAGAACCGGCTGACAGGCCACCGGAGTCTCAAAGTCCATGATGTACTGGCATTTACTGGGTTCCCTCACCGATCGCAGGGCTGTCTCCGTTCCGCATGTCAGAGTGACCTAGAAAAGCACAGAGGAGGAGAATCCGAGGTGAAGTGGGGACGAAAGCTGCTGTTCCTCGAGTCGGGAGCCTTTTAACGGTTTTAATGCACAAAGTGAGCCGACTGAAGATGCTCGGCTGTCTGTTTCTGCGATTCTGCTAGAAAAAGGTGGAAACAATAAGACTTTCAGGGCATTTTCACATATTCACAGTGCATGTTAGCAGTTCCAGTGCCTGCAACCAACATGAGTGCATCTTCCTGCTGTCTCTGTACTTTGAGGACACTGTGGGATAATGGAATATCACTGCTGTCTTCCCACAAGAAAACAGTTCTGAAAATGACGTGATTACAGTTGCCATGGGTCTAACGCGTTCACCTCTTTCACAAGTCAGCAAAAAATGACATATTATTTTTTACCGTTTGTTTAGGGAACCCTCACATAATTCTGAATCTTCAGCAGACGGTTCCCTTTGTTGAACAACAATCATTTGAGGCAAGAACCAGACAGATATTACCATGCCGGTGGTTCAGTTTTGTTCAGTTCTTGGGTAAAAACAAAAACAAACTTTTTTTTCCTTTATGTCACCTACTATCTAGTTCAACAGAAACGTAAAATGTTTTTGTTCTGCCTGGTTAGACAAAATGCTTTCTTGTGTGCATAATTTATGTGAGGTCTGACTCAGACATACGAAACAACATTCAAATTAAGTTTTTTTTCGGGAAAAACATCCGTTTTAGTTCCACTGTTTGCTTTACTTGTCATAAACAAACATAAAAACAAAACAAAAAACAACATCGATTCAAAACATATGGTTTGTCTAACAAACATCTGTGAGCTGCTTAGTTGTCACTATGATTCATAAGGATTTATATGAAGAATAGTATTGAACATTGGCAGCTCCATTAAGAGTAAAAATCATGACGATGATTTAGGTCAATACTGAAATCATCATAACTTGTCAGAATTACGGATCTTGAGATTATTCCGGATTTATTGCACAAATATATTTCTTCTTCAAATTTAGGTTTTTCTCCTTATAGTTTTCTGAATGTAATGTTTTGAAAAGCAGATATTTTCTGACTAAGACGTGTCAATATTGATTTCAACAGTGCTGTAAGTAAAATATATTAGCAGAGTGAGCAAAAAAAGTGCTTTAGTGAATATACCCTTTTAAACTATCTGATTTTAAAAAAACAGAATTTAATCAGGAAGGAACAAACCTGCACCTTCTTAATTTATTTGATTGGTGTTGATATCGGAAATAATTGTCATGATTTTTCACAGAGTTAAAGGAGAATGAAAAGTTTTTCTGTTTTATAAAGTAGTCACCTAAAGTGACGTGATCATTCTGTTCATATATGGTACATCAACAGTCCAGTGGCAGATTAGCTAGTAGTTGATCAAATAAAAACAGCCGACCCCAGCTTTGTCGCGTTTCACTAATTCTCTGTGTGACTCCACATTAAGCGTAGAAAAGCATATCTAGAGTGGCATTCATTTTCTTTGCCGCTGATTGGCTGAATCCCCAAGCGCAAAAGAAAGATTGTGGATGTTGATTTCTGCGGCTGAGACAGTTTCCACAGCTACATATTAATGCTTATTAAGGTACAATTGTTGTCTGAACTATTAAATCAATTAAATATTTACAAGTATTTTTAGAGGGGATCTTGTATATTCACAGATTTCATCTAAACTTAAACTAAAAATACAAGTAATTGAATTTCAGTGCAACAGAACTAATTCTAGCTTTAGCATGCTAAGTTTAGCATGCCATGCTAACGGGTAGAGTTAGCATAGCCAATCATTATGTATATATGTAGTGAGTGTGATTTTGATAGAGAAAGATAGAAAATGCAAAATTTTAAGAACAGGAGAATGCATTACCTGTTAGCTAGTTTAGCGAAGCAGACAAATGTTTATTTATTTTTATTTTTTTAAATCAAACTGGTTGACTAAACTAATATTGCAGCTAAATCCTTCATCACCACACATTTTAGATTGTGACTTTACTGTTTTGTATTGATCAAATTTGTACGTTAGAATTTCAAATGGCAAAGAAAAGCAACCAGCTACTTCCTTTGAATATAGTCATCTGTTTTTTTGACACAAGGATGTCTCTATAAATTATTTTGGATATAATGAGGGTCAAGAACAAACCTACGCTGGCCCAATTTATCACACAGTGAGAGCAGCTGGTTACCAATCTGCAGTTGTTGTAGTCAGTGCTCACGTGTTACAGTCCTGGCCTGAGAATTTAATAAATTAAACAGTTGACTTCCCTCCTTCCCCACAGACCTGGTAAGATTAACTGCACAGTGCTTGAATTTGGATTACCCCAAGTAAAACAATACATCACTGGTCCCTACTTAGGTGCAAAAAAGAAAGTGTTATTTCATCCGAGTGAGAGAGAGGGAGCACCATCCATGGCTAACTTTCGACATTTCAGATATAATGAGCGTCAAGTTCTGACGAGTCTTCATCTATGCTGCCTGCACTTGGTTAGGGGGTCGTATCAAAGGAATTCAATTTAGTCTTTTCAAAGGGGGCCCCTGGATGGTTAGAGTACATACATTTACAAACGACGTTCACTGGGATCTGATCTGAAGAGGGGGCAAGGCAGAAAAAGAAGCAGAGAGTATTAAACGTGCTACATATTTAATTGAGCAAATTCTTGCAAAAAACCCCAACAACATGTAAATGGGTACAGTAAAAACGACTGTAAGAGTGTTTGTGGGAAAAATGAAGATGATGTATGAGTCGAGCATGCAAACGGAGGACCACTGATCATAAAAAAAATTATGTTTGGCGACAACTATGAGGCCAATTGGTTCATTTTTATCATTCGGCATTAGAACAAAAACGCTGATTTTGGGGAGGCCACGGAAGAAGCCATGAAAATGTCAAATGGTTGATGAAGAGCTAATTGTTGGATTTTCAGCAAGACCCTTGTAGAAAGCAGAGAAATTTCCTAACTGCCCTTTATTAATGTGGTGTTATGAGGTTCATGTCATTGTTCTGTTTAGAAATCTCCTACAGTTCATGTCCCATTTGCATTGTTAATTCAAGTGTGTTCATGCTTAAAGGGGATTTAGCCTTGCAACATTTATTACTGAACTTTTTTCACCTCTGTGGTTGAAGCAGGATTCTTCACTTCCAGTTTACCTCATTAAAATAAATTCAAAATCTGACCCTGGTTTATGTTTTGTTCTGAAGAAAATGCTTTCTGGTTAACCTCTTTCGATCGCAATATTAACACCATAACTTGTTATGCTGCTGCGGAACATCTACATAGCAGCTTGTTTGGCCTCCCTTTAAACAAAAAAATAAAGTAAAATAAAAAAAAATCTACATGTACCCTGCCATTTCTGAAAAAACAAAATGACCAGTCAGAGCAGATAAAGCTTTTATGGGTAGTGGAAATTTGGAATAATCATGATTTAAAGTAGAAAATGTGACTGTAGCACAAAATTTTAACAGAGAAAACTGGAATCAGATCAGGAAAAAAAAGGCTTTCTTCAAACAGAAGATTAAAAAAATTTACAGAATGTGTTATAAAACCTGATGTTCTCTACAGTGGTAGTAAATAAAAACCCTTAATTGCAGAGGACTATTATCTGGGCAGATTGACATTTTTAGTATTGAGCTGAGTTTGTTTTTATTTATTTATTTATTTTTTTTACTACATTTAATCATCTAACATTTATTCTGATTTACTTGTTGAGAATGTTGGCTAGATATGATAAAATTAGGTAAACCATAAAAAATCTTCAGCTTTTCACTCCAGATTAAGATCAAACTATATTCTTATCGCTGGATAACAGCAAGCTTGGAAAAACTTATTCTATGTGAAGGTAAGTGCTCACATATTTCCCCCCCACCATCTTGGTACTCCAGTCAAAATGCCATTTCTTAAGAGTCACATCTGAACCCCAATGTTTTCCCATAATTTACAAAAGCTCTCTTTAAGGCTTCCAGGCAGGCATATAATCACTTCCTGGATAAAAGCTCCAGAGCTTGAAGTTGTTCTTTATCATTTTTGTATAAACTATTCCATGCTTTTGTACTTTCCGCTTCCTTTGTCGCATCACTAACTATGATGCTTCTGCTTCTTTTGAATGTCGTGTACCACCTAGCTAACTCAGCACTTCCCTGTCTCAGATCACCGTATGCACAATTTGGAAGTGTGTGTGTAAGCGTCCTGCCATTTCAGTTTTTTTGGACAGTGAATTTTTAATATCAGAAACTTGATAAAATTATTATTTTTTGTACAGCTTTTGAAAAGCTTGACTAATACAACCGTCTCAGGCATTGATACATTTTACCTCAGCTATTTTAATGTTCACATTGGCCTCTCGCTTTATTCATTAAGACACGCAAAGTCATTTTATTGCTCAAGTTTAAGTTGAGATTTATCACAAATAAACTCTAAAGCTTATTATGCTTTTCTGTAAATTGTTTGACCTGTTTACAAACAACTTGTCAAAAGTGATTTCCTCAACCACATTTGGATCTTTGAGCCAAATGTCTGAGAACTTGAGTGACCTACTTAATTGTTTTATCTGATAAAATTTGTGTCCCAGTTAATGAATAAGCAGGTAAATAAGAGAGCGTGTGAATGAAGCATGACCCAAAAGTACCAGGGATTGACATTAGCAGAAGTACTGCAGCACATGAAGTTTGATTTAATGGACAGGTCTGAGTGTGTGTCCTTGCCAGGGCTGCATGTTGATCTTTACTTACAGAGGTAGTGCGAGATCCTCCTTGCCAGCACGGCTCTCCGTTCTCATACACCATCTGACTGTAGTGGTTCTCTGCTGGTCCTGCCCACATTCCCCACAGCCTGGAGCAAAAAGTGACAGAAAAACAGATAGAAAAAAAAAACTATTGGGGCACCTTTTCTGACTTTTACTGTGGTCTTTAAAGAACATTTGAGACAAAGTGAGAGAGTCTGTTTTTTTTTAAACATCACTCAGTTGGCACATGGAAAAACACTTGTCTTTCAGCTAAAATAATAATAATAAAAAATAAATAAAAAAAACTGGCAAGATGGCGAGTTTGGCAGTGCCCTTCTTTGGCACTGTTACTCAAACGTCCTCTCTTGCTCAAGAATGGAGAGAAAATATTAATTACTGTTTTGTCAGAGCTTGAACGGCGCGCAACAACACACAGGAGGAACACGTCGATACCAGTCTCGGATGAGTGTGCCTGCCCATCGCTAGCTAATTATATTCTCACCAAATATTTCAAGGGAAGAACGGAAACCAAACCAGGGTGCCAGTGAAAGCAGCCCAACGTTGCGTCGACATATGCACCTTCATTATGTTTTCTGACTTTCTCTGATCTGCTGCTAAGCCTCAATATCTTAATTAAGGTAACAATTGCAGCCAGTTTGGCTGATTTAGTTTTGGTAAGACACTTTTTTTTTGGTGGTAATTTCAATTTCAACTGTAGCGACTACTTTTTATCTGAAAAAGTGATGGCAGATCATAAAGAATGAGATCAATCTTTGTCTGACTCTCTTGCGGTCTTTATGAGGTCTTTTTCCAGCCGCAAATTAATCATTGGGATAAGGAGCTATAAGAAAAGTTTAGAATAACTTTACTGTTCATTTGCGTAAGTGCTGTCCACACTGTTGCCAGTTCTTTCGCAAAGCTGCAACAGCTGACCTACGTGTCTCCACTGACCCTTCCACGAGGGAATAAGGCAGCAAAATCCGCTCTGTTTTTCCAGGGATTTTAACATTAGGAATGGCAATTTGCTTTGTTTTACAAACTATTATGACTTCACTTGTTTTATTGATGTCATTAAAATATTTTACAGAGTGAATAAAAAGACACACCACACTCATATGTGAAGCTGCACTTTTTAAAAAATGTAAAAAGCAAAATATGTACATATATTTTTTTTTTCTTTTGCTTTGATATTACATACAATCTCAGTAAAATACTGTAAAGCTCATAACTTATTGCATTTGCATGGCTCTGTATATCATTGACTTACTGTGAGTGTTTTGCTCAAGCTGCTATCTGACATTATCAGATTTTATTGAGTTGTATCTAGGAAGATTTCAGAAATATCATTTGCTACTCATTTGACCTTGATGAGTCCAAACATGATGTCCTCTTTCAGAAAAAACAAAACAAAAAACAAAACACTCCTTTGCTTTTACAGACCCACAGCTGTCTTTGGGTTTTTCAACATAGCTGTAGTGCTCTTCACCATCCGCAAAGCTTATTTAAAAAGCCTGAGCGGGTCAGACAGAGGTGAATTGCTCACACGAGAGGACGACGGCGGGGTCCGAGTTCCTCGCCTTTTCTTTCCTTTCAGCATGTCTGATTGGCTTTTAGCACCCTGTTAGCACCGGGGTGCTTTAAAACGGATTTCTGTCAAGGTGAGTGCAGAAAGCTCCGGTGCTCTGGCTTTTCAGGCTGGTTGACTGGCGATCTCTTGTGCATCACCTCCTCGTCCAACCGTTCCCGAGCTGCGCTGCCGTTACCCTTCCTCCATTCGCCTCTGCTCTCGCTCTGCCGGCCCTTGTGTGCCCCAGGAGGAAGCGCAGACGCTGTCAATTAGGAGCTGAGTTATCGCTGGGATGTGGCCAACATACCGGTCTTTTGGACTCATGAGATGGGAAGTTATTGATAGATCATTCCCTGTAATAATACCTACCTAGGCTTGGTATTGGCAGGCCATTTTCTAAAGTCAGTCTGCAGTTGTTTTTCTCTCTACTAGTTATTAACACCATCAACACAAGAATACATGGGGTCTTATTGGTTAATTGGATAAGATTAGGGTGCCTATCATCGCTATGTGTTAGTCTGACCTGCTGTCAGATCATGTAACCCCCCCACCCCGGCTTTGCACAATGGACCCCCTGGGTACAGTGACAACTTCATTTTCTCATCCAATTTGTCACAGTTTGGCTCTAAGCTGCATCCCTGACACAAGTCATGCTTGCCTGCACTTGTAGCAGCAAGATCAGATTCCTTAACTCATCCGGTCTATTGTCTGAATGTTCTCATTTGCACCCATATCTGCAGGGATTCATCCATTCCACCCCATCCGGTCACCCCACTTAATACCAAACATCTCTATCGGAATGACGCGCAAGGACAACATTTTGTTGGTGCTCCATAAAACGCCAGACGAACGACCTCAGTTTCAGTCGGCAAAAGGATAACCAATGTCGCTGAGGAATTAATCTCTTTCAGGCTTCCTTCACTGTGTTTCAGCTAATAATCTAATACCTGGCAGTTCATTTTGCATTTATAGAAGACATTTGATCAGAGAGATAGAAGAAATGGAGAAAGAGAGAAAAGAAAGAAAGAGAAAAAAGAAATATAGGAAAAACACCAATTAGACAACAGGTTGGAAAAAGTGTTTGGAAATGTAAATTTTTTCAGATTTTTGTAGACTGGGTAGGGGAAACTTGTTCTAGTCCATTCACAATGTGGAAAGAGAGACAGGCTACAAAATGCAGGCTTCCTTTTTAACAATTAACTGATGCCAAATAGTAAAGAAACTCATCGTTTGGGGTGTAAAACAAAGAGAATCTTATTTACAGACATCTGGATGGAGATTCAGTCTGTTATCTGCCCTTCCTTAATGGCATGAAATGCACCGTCCATCAAAGTTAAACCTGCAATAGGAATCACATCCAACCAGCTAAACCTACTATCCATACATTGAGTAAAAACAGGACCACTGGGGACCTCCGATGTGTCTAACTACACACATTAAGCAGCCAATCTCATTTAGTTTTCCTCTTGAATTACTAAGGTGTGATTTCGATTGACAAAAGCAGATGGAGTTTTGATTAAATCACAACATTAAATTTGTTGTATATGCCTTATTACCTCCAGGGTTAAATTAATAAATGATGGAATATGTGAATCCTGATAAATACTGTTTGTAAGTGAAAGGTCTCATTAATTTTTTTTTTTGTTTTTAATGTCTAAACACTGATTTAGAACAAAAAAAAAAATGAAAGTCTAATCCTGATGAAGGGTAATTACCATTAAAAAAAAGCTGATTAGCTCCTCTTCTTCTAATAATAGCTTGAGCTGATTTAAGCTGCTCTCGCTTCCTTTAAAACGCCGTGGTGACCACTGATTCTGTTTCAAACTTCATCGTTGCGCTAATCCGAATGCCTCGAGTGATAAGTCCTGAAGATCCACTGCTAATCTCGCTCAACGCTGAAAGGAGAGCTGCCCCCTCTGCTACAGCCACAAATCAACCTTTCAGAAGCAATTATCGTTTGGACAGCCCCGCTCTGGTGTTAAAACACCCTGAAGATGCTGAGGAGGGAGGGGGGCAGGGGAACTGGGGCAAAATTTCTGCTTGTGTTGATGTTTGTGGGATTTTACTCTCCGGGTGTTCGCTTGAGAAACAGACGAGGAGCAGAACTCGAAGAAGAAGCAAACATAATGGTGGCCTCAAATGAACCCAGCATAAATCTGCTCATTTGCCTTCAGTAATGTCTGGTATGTTTGTTAAGCTGATGTAAACTCACTGAAGCTTGTTTCTTCAGACAGAGAAAAGCACCGCCATTATATACGCTTGTGTGAATATGTACTGCCTTAAATAAAAGAAATTAAACTTCAGATGTAGAGTTTCTACCCAGTTTGATTTAAGTATTACAATTTGCATTGTTTTAAAGTTCACATTTGTGCCAAAACACAGGGATACCACTTAAAAAGAGACATATTTAAAGTGCTGGAGTTGAATACAACTGCCCTTAACGATTCCAGTGCCAGCACCAGTCTGAAGCATTGATACAATGCAGGGTGGATCCATGCTTTTATGTCGATATGCCGAATTTTGACGATTTGAACGTTGCAGCTGAAATCACACTCATTGGACAGGACAACTTTTTCGAATCTGTTATTGAGTAATTGTTGCAAGACTGTGTGAACTGTAGCCACAGTTTTGTGTTCTCAGCAGACTAGCAAGGCACTATTTGCTGTTCTGCATGCTGTCGGCTTCGAGGTTTGACTTAAGAGTGTGTACAGTGAAGGTATTCTGCATACATTGGTTGTAATGAGCTACTGAATCATTTCTATTATCACAAACAAGTCTGCCCGTTCTCCTCTGACCTTTGAGATTAACAGGGCATTTCCATCAACCCGACTGCTGCTAATTGGATATTTTCTCTTTTTTTGGTGTGTGAAAATCCCAGTAGATCAGCAGTTTCTGTAATACTCAGACCAGCCCCTTCTGACACCAACCATGCCACATTCAAAGTTCCTTTTCTTCCCAATTCTGATACTCAGAACTTCAGCAAGCCCCCTTAACAACCTCCAGGTCCTTAAGTGTAGTGAGTTGATGATGTATGATTCACTGAGTCGCGAGAGACTGTCTGCCCCATGATACCCATAACAAAGAAGACTGGTGTACACATACAATATTTAATTGGATATGCACAAAAAAGAAACTGATTGAATTAAGTATACTCAGACAACTATTCTCCAGTAGCAGCTCCTGAAATGTAATGTAAATCTTCTTTAGGCTGTGTAAAGTCTAAGCTCTTTCCTTTCACCTGCCCACCATAGCATCCACTCATTAGCCAGCGCTGCCATAAATTAGGCCTCACAGCTATGCTTTTCACTGCTCTAACAAGGGGTCTGGTGCAGCAGGTTAGTCTGCTCACTAGGCTGCTAATGTGCTAATCATTTACAACATGAGACGTGGCAATGTTCTGGAAGGTAGAGAGAGTCATTTTAGAGCTGCTGGATGATTTCAACGAGCCAACTTGCACTCCACTCGACTCCGCCCAGAAAATGCCCGTTAACGTAGCCCGGCGGTGCAGAGGACGGCTAACCTCTGCCACTCTCGCCGGGTCACCAATCAGAGAGTGGCGCTCTGAGACGAGCCCGGGTGATGTCATTACTGTGCCAGGCGCCGATGCTGCTCTCGCCCTCCTGCCGCCCACTGTGCCCAGCACCTTCATGAATAATTCATGCACAGGAAAACGTGAAGGGCACATCCAGCCAGGGCTTTTTTTTTCTTTTTTTCAGGTTCACAAACACTGTATTTACGATTGCTATTTCTCTACCTTTACACTTTTCCGAACAATAGAGTAGAGAACTGCATAATGGCGTCCAAATAAATTTACTGTACTTCCAGTAGGTCTGCCAGTTATATGTTCGGAAAAAAGGTTAAAGGTTTTGGCTTTCACAACAACCTCTCAAGTATTTCTCTCATGTACATCACGGTTGCTATAAAAACATCAATGGCACATTTTCATTCACTTTCAAGGCCAAAGCAATTTCATGTGGTGATAGAAAAAAAAAGGGAGAGGGGGAAAATAAAAAAGGCTAAGGATGTACATTTCATCGGTACCTCCTGACAGACATTGAGCAGGGCCTGGTGTCGACCCCAAAAATCAGCATTCTGCTAACAGTTCACTTGTGCCTCATTAAAGACCGAGCTGTTGCCATGAAAACCCAGCAGAAAGGCCATCAGGGGTTCACAGTGTCAGCTCCCCTTGCTCTCCGCTCCACGCCACTCTAACACACGCGAGAGTCATTACCAATCTGGCTTGATTTCCAGATATTGTGTGGGCCGTCAGGAAAGAGGGCCATACATCATAAACACATTAGGGACCGGAAGCTCTGTATGTAGGCCGAACATTTCCCTGCAACCGTGAATGAACGGAGAGGCTTCTGGCTGCATCGTGGCACGATCCTCCTCTAAAGCACTGGGCACTAAGAGGCTGCCATGTTTCCAGGTAGAGAGGGCCTCTCTCTCCGCTAATGGCACTCCAGCGAATGACCTTGACAGCTTGAAAATGAGCACATTAAGTAGAGCACTTAAATGTGCAATTATGCACTTGTTCCAGTCGAGGTGTCACTGCTCCGTAGGTTAAGATGAGGGTGGGGGGAAAAAAAGTAAAAAAAAAAAATAAATAAATCATGTTTTTCAAATAGCTGTCAAAACAATTAAAGGACTGGTGTGAAATGAACAGGAACGTCACTGCAATGGCTTAGATTTTTTTTTTTTTTTTTTTTTTAAATGCATATAGGAGATATATGCAGAGTTAGTCTAATGCTATACATCCTGTGTCTTGTTCAGACTGAATAATACAAACCATCTCACTGGGACATATTAGCCAGCAAGTGAACAAAATGTCCACATAGTTGATGTTTCAACAGGAATAAAAATTCTGGGACCAAATTGTTATGGCAAGATGATTGCATCAAATTATCTTCAAATATATAAGGAATATATAGATATGAGGAATTTGCCAAGCTCCTTCTGTTGTTTTCTTCCCACTTTGTCTTACTGTCTATATGTCTACACTGCAATTTACTGATAACTGAAATAAGAATATTCAAGAAGGCAGAAATGTTTCTGTTACTGGTGGAATGATTATTTTAAATTAAGCTAGAATACATAGAGCTGAATTACTTTCATAAATCTCAAACGATTAACTTTAATATACAGAAATGCACAGAATGCTGGATGCTCAAAGACAACCACCCCCCATCTATTTCTATGTAAATATCTGCAAATCCATTGTATAACACATAGGCATATAGAACATATTTAAAGAACTGTGAATCATTTATCATCTGCTAGTCTGTTGCTCCTACACTGTGCTGCTTCCTGTTATTATTCATCAAGTACAGTTGTCAGATGCATTAGAAATAATTGGTAGGAGCAGAAACAAATACTTTTAGCTGTTAAAATATTTAAAATATCATCACACAAATACCATAATTGGACTTTTAGTCCATAACTGGAACTCCAAGCCAGGCTATTTTGCCACAAGCTCTTTCAGTGTCATTCATTGATTCAGCCTGAGTCAAAGTTAGTTTTTTTGTTTTTGTTGCGCTCATTTGTATCCTGTTTGTGTTCGATCAGTTTTACAGTTATAATCTTACAGCTCCCTAATGACTGCAGTAAAATGGCCACCAATAGAGGTAATTAGCTGCCTTACTTATCTCCTGTTTATACAGTTCATGTGCAGCTGCTGCAGAAAACTGCTAGCGCACAGTAATTAATCTGAAAGCAAGACGGAATCTGAAATCTTTTCCGTCAGAATCCCATTCCTGCGCCGCTCTTTTAAAAAAAGATGTCAGGCTTTCGAGCCGTCCTCACGAGAAATAGACTCTTATTGATCAAAAGAGCATATTTCCATATTACCATGGTCACAGAGTGGAGTCTCTGCTTTCATGCCAATAAATTTGCTCAGCTGGATCATTCAAACTAAAGCCCCTCGAGGGACTTCGACAGCCTGGAGCCACTCACGTCGATGTACCTGTTTCTCTCAGCACCTGGGAGTTTTCTCTCACAATCAGAGGATCTTCCACACAGAGGACAAAAAAAAAAAAGTGACAAAATAAAACACAGTTGTGCCAATGTGGTTGGGTTTTAAAGTGAGGCGGTGGCGAATGCAAGAGGAAAAAAAAAACATCTTTACGTGCAGCAGATTTGCAAACAGCAGACAGATGTCAGCCACAAAGCACTTCCCTATTTGTATTTTCATGGTGGCCAGCACATCCCACTCTCTATGGGGTTGCTCTGCGCTGTCATTTCAGCTGCCGAGCTCCTTCGTAGTGGGCACACACAGCCATTCGCTGTGGTTTCAATGTTGCTAGGCTACCTCACCGCTCCACTGTTTTCTGTTTGAAAATCTACTGTTCAATAAGGCAGTTCAAGGGAGACCTGTGGGTTTGAATACTGAGTGATGTGAACCTGCAGGAGTCACTTGTAGCACTCATGGACTTGTTTCTTTTTCAAGATTCTTGTTTTTATTTCCTCCTTGATTTGATTACATAATTTCATTACCTGCCTCTTCAACCCATACATTCATTCAATTTCAATATTCAGCCATTTCTGTGCAAACCTTGCCTATTGGTAAATTTTCTCTTCCAAGATTTTCATATCTGTTTTTTTAATCTTTTGACATAAGACTGAAATGCAATAAATGATATTTCTCTGTAGAGAAGTTTATCTCTTGAAGAGGTACTTGCTGATATGAGACTGAGCTATTGATGTGGGTACCATATATGCAAGTGGGTACTTTAAGCTTGAAACCCTATATAAATGTTTATAACTCCTATGAAAGGAATTAGTACTTTAGTGCAAAGTGGTAAGGGTCCTAAGGTGATCTCAGTTTAAGCACGAAAATATAGTTCATCCAGGGAGTTCTGGCTGTGCCCCGCTAAGTAGTTTGTGATAATCTGTTTTTCCGTTTTAAACACTACTTCTATTTATAACAAGTTCAAAAATCATAATAATCAGCTGTGGGGGTTAACCTGAATTAACGTGTTAACATGCTAGCAAGCATTATGGTCTATTTTGGACAATGAAGTGAACAACCTCTGAATACTAATTTTCATGAACCACAGGACAATGAAACGTTACCGTTGAACAAACACCACTAAAATCGGCTGACTCACTGGAAAGTGGAATATATAATAATTGAGTGGGTGAAACAAACACAGTTTATATTAGATACATTGGTGCATGGAGAATGTACGACCTTCAAATTCATCTTCTGCTGTCACTTATGCTGTGCACTACATGGAGTGGAAGGAATTTTAAGGATCAAACCAAATTATCCCATATATTATTATATTCATATTTTACCCTGGTAAAATAGTTAAAATAGGATTTAATGTCGGAATATTATAAAATACAGACGATAAAACAATCTAAAACATTTAAGTAAAAATCCAAGCAACAGGCAGGGGGTCACACCATAGAAAAACGAGCAAAAGCAGAGCTGACTGTAGAGAACCTTAATATGGAAATCTTGCTACCCGAGAGGGTCAAAATGCTGCAGGAGGTGACAAGTTGAAGTGAATTATCAATTTGTTTATTGCTTAAATGAATTGCTATTCCATCATTCGTTACATGATGGAATAGGGATGAAAAAATGGGTAATAACTCTCTGTTGCATACTTAATGCAAAAAAGTGAGATTCAAAATATATCGGAAACAAATGAACTACCAAAATATCTCCACCCAAAACCCATTACAAGACTTTGTGAGGCACAAAACATATATGGTAGTAAGACCTAAACAATGCTCAACATTATAAAATATGAGTAATACCCCCCCTGCACTTTCTATTCTGGCATGCATTCAGCTTTGGATTTTGGGCTTATCCAAAGCTTGAACTGTCAAACACGCCGATTGCAAGGGTGAAGGGTGAACAAGCAAGCTGCTTGCTTGGACCCACACAATTTCAGTATTTCAGTTTTTTTTTTCTCTTTGTGTGCTCCCAATAATCACAAGTGTAAAGCAGTTTGACCCCTGCACAATAGAAGGTCGGGCTTCTTGAACTTTGCTGGGCAACACAAGCCGACTCCCCCCCTCCCGAGCAACTGCGTGGCTACCTGATTTCCCCCGAGTCCCAAAACAAAAACTCATTTGATGACCCCTCCACTGATCCCATCCTCCTCCACAGCTAGATTCAAATCATCTCTTTGTCCTCTGAATTTCATATATTTATGCTGTTTTCTTGTGTATGTGTGTGTGTGTGTATGTGTGTGTGTGTGTGTGTTTTTCCTCTGGAAACACAAGTCACTTATAAATTAAATTTATATTCTTTTATCATCTTACATATTTACTGATCAAACAAAAGATGTGAAAAAAAATATTTTGTGTTTTTAGAACAGCTGTGGCTATTTCTATGTGCCTTACCTTGGGCTAAGTTAGAAAGGATCTTCATTAATATTTCAAATACACTTCTGGTGGCGGTGAAAGGTTGTTATATACAGATACACAGTTAGCATACTCATCGTTTTTTTTCTTTTTGCTGTAGTTTTTAGGGTTGTTTACAGGAAATGGGCTGACTGGTAATTACAGGATGTTGACAACATTCTTCCAGAATAACCTGTGTTTTCAAACTTTAACGGGTAAAAGACTAAGCAGTGATACTGCCCTTATTTATCTAACAAATATGGAATTAAAAGTGAAAGTAATATCCGGGTTTGTTTCTAATTTGAAAGAACGAGTGATGTTTTGGATTATTGTGGGTATTATTCTACTTCTTATTAGAGGCTGGCTTTAAACTTTTCATTTGTGTTTAGCTTTATTTTCTGAAAAACGTTGGTATAATATCTATAAATTAAGATTATTTTTTAAATTTGCGGGGTTTTTTTAACTAAAGGACCAAGATTTGTCACAAACAATGCTAAACAATGCACCTCCAGTGCTTACGGAGTCCTGTCGAATGTGGCAAATTTTATACACCAATGATTGCAACACCTGAATTCAATCAACTACTGTCAATAATTTTGACAGTACAATTTAAATGATTATCATCATCATTATTGTTCTTCTTCTCATTAGTATTATATTCAATAATAATCGTTCCAAAAATTATCAGTTAGTTTAGAAAAAATGTCAAGAAAGGTGACTGTTTACTTTTGGAGAAACTGAGAAGACATTACTGTATTTCTTTGCTTACCTTTCACAGAATGCATCACAATTGCAAGTATGAAATTATTGAATACTCAGGTAAATATTCTTCCTCTTCAGACTAAAGTCTCTATTTTTCAGTCAAGAAGAGCCATTGCTTTCAAATGATTTCACCCCATTGAAGCATTAGCCAAGTAATGTAGTTATGTATTTATCTGTCTTTTCAGGTAGACTATTTCCGGTTGTGTGCATTTACCAACTTATTTCACCAAGTGTGTCTTGTTTTTTAGGGAGGAGGTTGGTGTGTGGGGGGGAATCATGAAGACGGACGACGCTGTCACACTGGGATGGTGTTTGTCGCAATGCATGCATGTTCCCCGCTCTATTATCATTACTATTGCTGATGTTATTGTTACAACAGCCATCTCAGGAAGTTGTTGAGCTGCTGAGGCCGAAAGGCAGAGAAGTGAAAATGGGGGAACTGAGAAATTGGAATTCAAGAAGCGGAGTGTGTGTTGTATAATATCTGCATTTACAGATAATTGGGAGCATGGAGTATGACTGCCGTACATTCAGAATTTTTTTATTTATTTATTTTTTTACTGCCACACATGTGGCCACATTAAAACAGAGCATTCCCAGTTGGTTTGTCGTTAAGAACATTTGTATAGTTAATGGACTAATGTCAAACATGCTGCAAAACCAAGAATGAAGAAGGGCTTAGGGAACAATTTTCACTTCGCATGCTGCAACCACAATGAGCTGTAATCGCATGTAAAGCATCAAATCCAATTTTGTTCAAATGGTTAAAGCATGCCTTAGTAATGGCATAAAAACAGAGTCGAGGTTTCACATGTTACCGCTGTCGCTCCTCTCCTCCGTTTCATTCGGCTGTCCTTTAGGACGCTGGAGCAGGTGTGATAAATGCTACCGTTTAAATCAAAACCCTCCACTCTCTCCCCCTCAGCCCTCTGGGGAGAAACAGGATGCCTCCATGCAGATTGATATCAGGAGGCCCAGCCATCTCCTGCAAGCTCTGACTGATGGTATGTCTGAACAAAAAATGAACTTTATACCCGCCATTCTGGTTGTGATTCATGTGTCTCTGCCATCCGCACAGACCTTCACTACTCTACATGCTCTCTGGAAACTGTACATTTTATCATATACAAGTCCAGAAAATACCAGTGTTTGCATTCACTAGCTTACATTTGCAAGTTTTCCAGAGGCTGAGCTAAACATATCAAAGGTAGGTTAAGTCTCCTTGTCAGATTCAGTACTAATCAAATGTACAGTTTCACCTCAACAAATTAAAATGTAATTGAAAAGTATGTTCCAGTAATTGAATTTAAAAAAGGACATTCATTTATTATATAATTTCATGGCACACAGAACCATAAGATCTCAATTCTGTTAGTTTTGTTTATTATGTCTTATTGCTAAGGGAAACACAAAATTCACAACTACCCTGGTGAGGGTAGAGAAATGGAATTTTACATAAAACTAATAAAAAGGATTTAAATACGGCAAACACAATCATGATAAAGATTGTCAACTTGACAGCTGGTAAGCTAGTCAACAAGAAGATAAGAAACAAAGGCTCATAGTCTGCTGTGTCTAAGCTTACTTATGGAGCTTAATGAAAGAAAACGGAGTAGAAGAAAAATGCCAAGCAACAGGGATAATTCCAGTCTTTAAATGAAAATGATGCAAATCTCATCCTGTAGTTTGACGGAGATTCACAGGGTGTAGAGTCCTGCTGCCAGACAGACCTAGGACATGGACCAAAAACTGTTGCCTTTCTCTGTTAAGGGACTCTATAATCAGAGATACCAGGGGTTATTTAGTCTGGTTAAGGAGTAAACGACTGGACGGCTGTAAAGTAGTCCAAAGTCTTCTATTAGAAATAAGGTTATAGGACTCTGGAGGAAGAATGCAGAAGCAGAGATCCAAATTACCTAATGTTTGTGAATGATGATTTGGGGAGTCATGTCATCAGCTGGTGTTGGTACAGTGTTTTTTTCTAAGTCTACAGTCAGAGAAATCATCTACAAGATTATTTTAGAGAGCTTTATAAATCTTTCTACTGATAAGCTTTATGGAGATATACACTGGACAGATACACAAAAACTAAAGAGAATTATCAAGAAAAAGACGACACACAAGACTTGACAGGATGAGGCGAGGGTTTTTCTACCCTCACCTCATCCTGGTGAAGGTAGAAAATGGTTTCAATAGACCCATTTTTTGGGTCTATTGAAACAGACTGGACTTCCTCAACACCTCAGCAAAGCAACAGTCTGATTGCCTGATGCAGTAATTCATGCAAGAAGAGCATGTGTTGAGAGCTTATACTGTGAAGTTCATGGACATGCTTCTCAGTAGGTAGATATGTCTAGAATCCACATATTCTAATGGCCTGATGTAATATTCTAATAGGTCATACTTATCAAAATTAGCAGACTACATGCCTGTGACATGTAAGTACTGAAATACAAAAGATTTTGATTATATTAAGTTATTAAGACGCACCTGTGGAGTGGAAAAAATATAAGTATATCTTTGAAATCTTTGGATCTGTGTCATTATTGGCAGAGATTTTGTTCCAACTTCAAAGATGTGTTCAACGAACGCTCCCGTTTGGTCCCGTCAGCCCCTCCATACCATCATGAGTGACAGGCAGACAGAGCGTTGGGGTCACATTACTCAGAGTTAGCATTCTGTTCCTCTTCTTTCCTGCACCAACAACATGGTGAAGCATTGCACTTTGCGCTCCAAACGGGAGAAGGTAGTGTGGGAGGCGGTGGTGCAAAAATGTAAAACACAGCCCCGGCTTTGGACTCCAATTAATTTGCCATTTGAAAAAGGAAAAAAAAAAAATCCCTGAAAAAAATATATTTATATATTTGCTGAGGAGGGTAATTGCACATAAATTAGCCTGTAACATCTTAAGTTAGCCACCTAGTGAATACAAGTCACGCCTGATTCAAAAGCAGACAACATATATTGACAATGTCGCGAAGCCTATGTGGGGTTTTGGATCTTTGCGATTTCTCCCTTTGCAAAACAAGTCAAGGGTGTTGAGTTATCGTGTTTAGCTGTTGTCCTTTGAGAGATGTTACAGTGAATCAGTGAATAAAGCCTTTTCAGTAGCGCTTCCAACATCAGTGGGATTGAATTCTAGGAACTGCACACTATTAGAGATTCAGAGGGCTAATGCCAATGAGGGACTTTCGGAGAACAGAGGAGAAACAACCTATTATTAAAAACAAAAGCTATGTTTTTTTTTTTCATTTTTGTACGAGAGAATTGTTTCACAGAAAGTAGATAGAGGCGTAACAATGCATTTGTCAATGCAACACTCTGGAGCCCTATAACAACACCATGACAACTATAGTTCAAAAGCTAAAGAAGTTGAGAAACCTGAAAAGTAGATGAAAAATACAATATAATATTTGTCAAAGAATGTTGTCAATGCATCAGACTACAACTGCAGTGTAACCTTAAAAATCAGCCAGTGTATGGATGATCTTGGAGAGGTATGACGTAGAGAGCATCCTGGCTGTTTCAGCTTTCATAGTGAGATCATGGCTGGGTTTCCCTGTGGCGGCCCGCAGCAGCTGTATAGTCTGGTAAATGGAGCATTTTAGAAGAACATCACCACCTTATTAGTGCCAACTGTAGGGCGGCAGTTCTATGATTTATAGAACGCACACACCTCCAAAATGCGCATTGGCTGGTTGCTTATAGATGGAAGGAAGGTGTGAGTGAAATAAATGCACTTTACGATTGCTGTGCATTTACTCACTGTTAAATAGAAACTCTGGCATCGAGTTTAGTGAAAAACAGGAGGAAGAAGTGTGACTTGTGGCTTGCGGGGTTTATAATATAATAGCATAAAAATCTCAGCACAAAACATTAAAAAATAAAGTAGGTCCTCCAAAGAGTTGCTATGACAAGCTCACAGTGATCAGTTTTGAGGTGTTACATGCACTGTTCTTCGTGACTGGTTTTATGAAGGGGTGACGGTGGTACGAGTTTGTCCTGTAATGTGTGGGAAGCCAGTTCAAATCCCCACCTGACCAGTTCAAACAGCAGCTCTGTCTGTCTCAGTAGTGCCATTGGGAAACCCCTCTTCAACTGCCTTGTCTGTTGAAGTCAAGGCAGTTGCCTTGCTGATGGTGATCAGATGACCTGATGGTGGCGGTAAATGGCAGCCTCTCTTCTGTCAGACTGTCTCAGAGCAGCTGTGGCTACAATGTAGTAGCTCACCACCATCAAAGGGTAAATGTGGGTGGATGACTGAATGTAGTGTAAAGCACTTTGGAGTCCTGATGACTCAATAAGGTGATAGATAAGTTTACCATTTATTACCAAGATATTGGTATCATGCTCTGTGCTAGGCTAAAATTACTCACACAGATTCCACAGGTGAGGAAACACTGTCATGGTGGTAGAACTGTGATAGGATGACTGAGAACACATCCGGGAGAAGAAAATCAGGGTTGTATTAGAACAAAGAACAAAGAATCGTGATTGCCTCGATGCTGAAATTAGGTTTGCCATCATCCGCTGACGTGTGAACAGTTGCGCTCCTGAGGACTTTGGGGATGCCTTATCTTGTTGTGATGGGGGCCTAACATACTATGCTGGAAATTAAAACCGTAAAGTGAGATTCCCTAGACATAAGAACTAGAAAGTATTTTCTGACATCTAACGCTGATGTCTCCCATAGCATTTATGAAACACACATCAAACCCCAGCAGTTGATGGAACCAATTCCAAGGTTACAGTCGTCAATCACTAGCATGTTGTGATGAAACTGAAACCCTTGGAGGCAGAAAAAAAAAAAAAAACACAACCCCAGCAGTATATGAAGCCAGACCCATTTTTCATGGATCAAGAGGTATTAAAACTATAAAACACATCTGTTAGAGGCTGATTAAAGGTCACAAGAATCAAACAGTGACTGAATGAGGTGGGAAAAAGAAATCAAACAAATATTGATCTAAGGCTAGCTTCCACATAAGTAAAGTGATGGGATTTGTTTCAAGTTCATTCATGAAAAGGGCACTTATCACTTTATTTACCTAAGAGTGAACATGCTCTGCAGCAGATTTTAAATGTCAGAGCAGAACGCATCCACAAAGTGCAGCACGGCACTTTAGAAAGAATGTTTTTAAATCAAGTTCCTCCATAATAGATTTACTATTTCCCCCACTTTGGCTGACACATTCTGGCAGGTCATCGACTGAGATATTTCACTCTGGAAACCAAATAGACAGAGATTGAGGTACTTACCCTAATGAGACCTCTGTTCCTGCTGTGCTCTTTTGTGAGACCATATTGAATGGGCACAGGGTATACATGTACCTGCAGAGGAAATAGAAAGAAAATGTGCCTACTAAATTAGATGGTACATATGGCCTTACTTTTATGTCAGATAACTTTTCTTTTCACTCAGAATTCACTCGGCTGATTTCCTCTATTTTGAGACTTTGATGAAAATAAAATTTGCTGGCATTTGCGGATATTACTGGCAGATTGTAGCCCACCACAGATGTTCAGCATGAGTAGAAATGCCAGCTAATATGCATCATAATACAAGAACACAGTTTTTTCTCTGCTGAAGTTGGATGCACATCTGATTATCTATCATCAAAATACTTGGTATAAATATTAAAGCCCTCCTATCAAGTAATATGTTTCAGTATTAATAATGCATTAAACACACATGCAGCACGCAGTAGTGTCAAACCCAAACAGAATTATCATCAAACTCCAATCTCCACCAAATTTGCTCAGTTTGAAAGTCTCCAGCAAATTTTTGTCTAGTCTTTCCTGCAAAAACATTAAGGGTTTTTGTCAATTCTTAATTTCTAAGTCAACTCCAATCACAACAAGCAGATCTAAGCAAGACCTTAAACTGCTGTGGTAAAGACCCATCATACATACAAATCAAGTACTGGTGCTAGACTTATGCTGGTCGCAATTGAAGAATCAAAAAGCTCCTGGATGAATGATGTCCCGATCTGTATGTATGTAATGTCCATTTCTTTAACAGCCTGCAAATGATGACTAAATCACTGGCATTGGTTGGGTAATCTTTGACTGAACAGTGCGGGTACATTCTGTGCTTCTCTTGGCTGACGTCTCTGGAGTTATCTCAAACTCCTCCAAATGAGCAACTCAGTCAGAGAGAAACCTCTGGAAGTTCACACAAAACTTTCAGTAACTTTAAGGAGTGCTTTGCTAAATATTGCGCTGCTACATACACATAGCATCTTCCATGCTCTGTTGTTCACAAAATACAAAAGCACACACACGCGCGCACACACACATCCCAAACCTGACTCCTAAAGTTGACACAAGTGAGCATAGTGTTAGAGTTTACATCTATTCTCCTAAATATCTGGCACCAGTTATTATGAGTCAGCCAGGTGCTACAGCTTTTGCAACTGAGGCAGAATTAAGACACCAAACTTCAGTTCATTATCTATCGACAGACAACAGAAAAAACAGCAACAAGTCACAAAACTGTGGGGAGGTTAAGTCCCACAAGTACATTAGCCAAAATGAATAAAGATGAACTCTGTAGCCAGCTGCTAAATGCAAAGTTGAAGGGCTGAATCAGAATATAAAAGGTTGCTATTATGTGCACAGAGAACACTGACGTTGCTAATCTTATAGTAAGATTTTTTTTATGCTTTCAGGAACTGTACGTGTCAATGCACTTCAGCTCTGTTTCGTGTGTGGGTGTACTATGGGCTTGTCCTGGATTAACAGTAGCTAAAAGAGCAGTTGCTCCCACTTCATCTAGATTGCTGGATGAAGTGGTAGCGGGTCAAATGATGATAAGAGTCCTGGGTCCAGTCTTATCTCCAGCTCACCTCGCAAGTGTTCTTTTGGATTTAAGTCAGAGGACTATGAAGGTCATGGGAGAAAATAGAGTTTGTGTTTATTTTTTTCCGTTCAGGGACCCATTTTATGATGCCATGCAGTCTTACAAAGTTCCCAGGGTATTTAAAGGGGAAAATGGCCCACAGCATCACAGATCCTCCACCATGCTAAAAAGCATGAGGTAATTTTCCAAATGTCCATTCTTTGTTTATACTTGGATTCACCATCTTTTAGCGACAGTGAAAGGGAAATGTCACTATCATTCAACCAAAGCTTGCAGTTCCCAGTAGATATTAGAAGACGCCACATTTACATTTGTGATGGCAGGAGAAATAAGGGCCTCCCCTTGGATTAATGTTATTAAGCTAGAGGTTGGATCTGTTTTTTTCAGTTTGAGAATATACTCAACCATCTTTGTTGAGAGTGTCAACAAAAGTGGTTTTGGAGAGGCCTAATCCAAGTCCGGAATTTAATCCGATTAAGATGCAGTAGTGTGACCTTGAACAGGTCGTTCAGGCTCAACAACCTAAACTAAGAGGTTCTATTGAGCAGTATTTACTTAGTTTTTGTTATTTTAACATGGATAAAGAACTAATGAAGCTGGATGAAACATGAGTCTTATTTTGAAAATTGACAAAAAATACATTTTATACATCCACACACCTTGTCTTTATATGTTTTCTTAGCTAACAGTATTGTGAAAAGTGGAAAAAAAGCCTTGGCATTATTATATGGCACATATTTTTCTATTTACTGCTAAAATTCTATATTGTCAGGTTTTCTGATGCAGTGGAAAACCAACACTAATAAGACCTGTAAAACGTCAGACAAAAAAAAAAAAAAACTGTGTGTAAGCAAGATTTTTTTCTTTTCTCAATGGCTAGCCAGTGAGACAAAAAAAGAGTGGCATGGAGCTACCAATTATCCCACCACCCACAGCTCTTCCACTTGGGCAAAGACAAATCTATGGGAGTTAACACTTTGCTGAAGCCATCACTAATGTACTTTGTGGTAAGGAGTTGAAGCACGATCACTCCATCCAGAAGCAAACTGATCAAAGACCTTGATGGAGACACTGACAGGGTAAAAGGCAGCTGGGCTTTTTTATTGACACTAGAACCATTACACGGACTTTCATGAAAGAACAACAGGATGGCGGCGGGAAAGAGAAAGAGAGAGAATGAGGGAGGAAGGTAAAGAGCATAAATATATACGGGTTTGGAAGTGTGAGAGGGATCAGCAGGATTACCTTACCTACAGCTCATGTTATTATCCATGTGTATATATTGTTCTTTGGCTTCATTATTTTTGTGATATCACCTGTTTGTCCTGCTGTTTTACTAACTTCTCAAGTTCTGTAGGTTTTCTCATTATTTACATTAAAAGATTCATACAATGATCCTACCAAGCTCTGGTCTGCTCTTTTGTTCCTACATAAAAACCATAAAACACAACACAGACGGATTAATACAACTACTACACAAACATTACTGAAATGATCCAGTCATTACTTTAGTTAATCTCATGCAAATGCTCTTTCTGCACTAATGAAGATTCACTCACCTCAACATGGAGGACCCTTAAAACTGAAAGTAAAACTGACAGCTTGACTTGTTTTCTGCTTAGTTTGGTTAATAACAGATAGGAAATGCCGCCCCGATAGAGTTTCAATAACTCCCAGCATCCTATTTTCACTTGATATTTTCTTTATTGATCTGCACCTATGTCACTTGAATCCTTAAGTTTATAAGGCAGGTTGTTCAGCAACAATAAACCTCCTCATTTGAGACCTAAAACATATGGTGCCTGGTGATCGTGGGTAGTGGGAGAGGGGGTAACACAATGAAAAAAGCTTTTAATAGCTCCCAGAAGGGAGTACCCCTATATAACTGAAACTCCTTTTCACTCTGTCAGGCTCACTCCTACCCTTAAGGTAAGAGATCCATTCCTGTCTACTTCTAATGACCAGCTTTCAATGCACAAAAAAAGAGGATCTTAGTGAGGGAATGCAATGAAATCTGACCTAGGATCCTCAAATGCCTAACTCCATGAAGGAAGGGGAACTAATAAAAACAAAAGTTTTGAGAGGATGAAATAGAAAGCCAGAAAATATAAGAAATGTCAATGTGAACATGTAGACCGAGGTGCACGTTGAGTAGCTGTCCGCTGGCGAGACGGACCCTTCTGCCATCTGTGTTAGATAAAAGGGACATTGAAGAAAGGTCAACATGCACATTTACACAAACTGTCCCCAGCTATCCTTAGCAGAAAGCAAAGCACAGCACAAAGGGGGTAAATATCAGCAAAGATGGACGGGTGGGTGACAAAGGCTTTGAGGAGAATAGACTGACAGCAGTGGGGAAAAAAAAAAATAAGAGTGAGGAGCAGCAAGGAGAACAAAGACAGAGGGAAGGGCGAGACTGAAGGATAAAAAGAAATAAAAGTGCGCAAAAGGGAGTGGGAGGGAATCTGAGTGTGCTGCACGTATGAATCACCAACTGCACAGAGTGAAAATATGACAGATGATTATATGCAACAAGAGGGACACTGGGTGGAGGATACAAAGGATATTAAAGTCAGAAAGGCGAGGGGATGAAACGCAGTGGGTCACTTATTAAATCTTTGGTAATAACCAAGAGCGTCAGATCAGAAACGACAACAGTGATCTTTCCATTCAAGTGCTGAACTCCACATCGCGTCTCCTTCCATCCCCCAATGTTTGATTTGGCACTGTTTGACAATGCAGCTCTGACACTTGCCATAATAGGTTGCAACCACTGTGTCAGTCTTTGGTAGGTGTGTTCTTGCTGACAGTACACAGCCAGAGAATAAATATCTTAGATGCAACCTCCAAGGCCCTTGGGCAGTATTTCATACCTCAGTGAGTTGGACAGCCAGGTTGAAGTCCCCTACAAAACTGCTGAGATCTAAGATTTTCTGAAGTAAAACTGGTTTTCTGTCTCAGTTCTTGCAAGTTTAATTAAACAGAATAAAAAGACAAAAGACTTGTTAAAGTCTTAAAGACCACAACATAATCAAATCAAGAGCGCAAATAAGACATTACACTGAAAAAAACATTTTGCTTTTACTTCACTGCACTTAAAATCAGCACAGATCCCAGTATTACAATATATAGTGTAGTGAAAAAAATACCCAAATTTCTCCTGCTTCAAATTTGCTCCGTTTTTGCTTTTTTCCAAATGTATCAAATCATTTAACAAATTTAATGTCACACAATGACAATCTGAGTTGATGTAGTAAACACACACAATGTGAAAACACACTTGGAAAATGTTACATTTTACTATTAACTCTACTTCCACACTTTGCTGCTTAATGCTTAGTTATATTTTATTACATTTGTGGTTTTATTGCTTCATAAAATATTGTCTTATTACTCCAGCTGTGTCATTAGATAACATTCTGTTCAAGGGTAAACTTTAGCAACCTTCATGCAGGGAACAAAAGACAAAAACTGTCACATTAAATCCAAATCTATACAACACAATGTTCATAGCTAGTCAACAAAAACTAAGAATGTCAAATTGAAAGTGAGTAGTTGCTTCTGGGTGGTCACTATCACTTAAGGAAAAGCTTGAAACAAACTTTCCAATTTTTCTGTCAAATCATTGTCTAACTCCAGCCAAAATAACAGCAGAGGCATTCTGCTTATAAAGCGGACATTTAGTCAGATCAGTTTTTATCACTATAAAGCAATCCACTTACTGCATGTTGAGCTTGAATAAACATTATATACTATATTTGCAAAAGTATTAGGTCACTTGGCTGTATACACACAAACTTTAATGACAGTCCATATTTTAATTTCATATGGTGTTTACCCATCCTTTGCAGCTATCGAAGCTTTAATTCATCTAGGAAAACTTTTTATGGGAGTTTTTAACCATAGTTCAATACGGTCATTGACATTGGCTGAGAAGGCCTGGTTTGCAGCCTCTGGTCTAATTTATCCCCAACACTGAGGACAGTCAAGTTCTTTCACATCAAACATGCTCGTCTTTACAGTCCATGTTTTGTGCGCAAGTGCGTTTTCATGTTGGAACAGGAGGGTGGCACCCCCAAACTGTTCCCACGGAATAAGGCGGATAAAATTCTTCGAAACACATTTACTGATCCATTAAGAGTTCTCCTCACTGGACTTCAGGACCTGAGCCCCACTCCTAAAAAACAGTTCCACATCATGATCCCCCTCTGCACAAAATGTTACACTTGACTCAGTGCAGTCAGGCAAATGCAAATCGTCTGACAACTGCCAAACCATGACTTGTCCGTTGGATTTACTGCTTCAGAGGCTGGATTTTTCACTCAGGAAAACATGTCAACACTTTTAAAATATCAAGTGGTGACATGTTCTCGGGAGATGACTAATAATTAAGTAGCAAGGAAATGGTATGACTAGACTTATTGCACAGGTGGTATCCTATCATGGTAGCTGATTGACTTTACATATCCATGGATACGGTTAATGATTTGAAGATAAAGAAACAATAAATAAATGTTTATATATGTGTAAATATATGCTATGAGCTCCTTTTCCATCAACACCCTGTTTTTTTTTTGTTTTGTTTTTAGTTGGAAAAACAAATAAAATATGTGAACAGGGCTTCTTTGTAATGGAGACCATGTTAAAACAATTTATAAAGTGAGGACAAAGAAAATAGTAAAATCAAGAACATGCAAAAAGCCTGGAAAATACAAATATTGTGATGATGTGATGAACATGCTAATTACCACAAACACACACTGAACCTTTTTAATAGGACTTTATCTCACCAAAAAATTATAAGTGAAAGATAACTGGTTAAATTTGTGGTGGTGAAATTAATATCAAACGTGATTTTCTTTTCTCTTTGAGCTCGGAGAAAATTCTTGTTTTTATTTGTTGATGAGCCTTATGAATTAAGGCTCATCAACAAATAAAAATGGACAGATTTCATATTTTCCAAAACGTTGCACCCCATCACTTCAATCAGGGTTGTCAAACTAATTTTTGTTTTGGGCCAAATCAAGATCATGAATGCTCTTAAAGACCCGGTTGTGTCAGAATGTATTGATAACTTGTTCACAAAGTGCTAAAATATCAATAAATTCTTAAAATTAAATAGTATTATTGAGCATCATTTCAGGGCTTCCAGGATTATGTGATTCTTTTTGTAATTTTTTTGCAATAAAAATCAAAGTGTTTGTGGTACTAATTTGGAAATATTTGTGCTTATTTATGACAGTAAATGTGACTTTTTATTACTCGCTGCATAGATCATAGACTATAATCTGACATCAATTAAAGCTGAGGCAGCTGTTTAGAAGTAAGAATGTTTTTGACAATTTTTGAGAAAAATCTGCAATAAACTCCCAATTATGTATTAGAACTAAAAAGTGCGAGGATTTATTGATTTTGTGTGAATTTCCATGATAATTCTCAAGAAACTGGAGAGACTGATTGATATAATTTGGCAATAATCGAATAAAAACTGCATTGACTTGATTGAAAACATAATATTTAAGCACACTTAACGTTTAGTCTAGAATCTAGAGGGCCACATAAAAAGCTAAGGCGGGCCAGATTCGGCCCATGGACCTTGAGTTTGACACATGTGATGTAAATGAAAGAGCTCTGAGTTTATAACCTGCAGGAAATATAGGTCTTCTTTTCCAAAACTGACCAGAAATTATTTCTCCAATTTTTAAGATTGTGAGTATATACTGATATCTGGTCATTTTGGACTTGGTGTGTCTTTCGGCACTTTGAACAGGATCCAAACTCCATCAGCCTCTGTAGGCTGCAGCAGGTATAGCTAATTGCCTTACATGAGATAAGCGACAATTGACACCCCCATATATTCCAAAAGCTATGCAGAAGGTGTGAACAAATTTGCACTCAACAACACATCTATTAACAACTAAAATGTTGTTCACATATTGTTTCAAGGAGCAAATCATTTGTAATCAAATCAAATTAACTGCTTTAGCAGTCAAAACTAGAATTAAAAGTTCCTAACATATCAGTACTGTTCTCTTTAACCGGAAAAAGTGTTAAAATAATTTTAACAACCCATTAACAAAATAGAAAAAGGAATGATGATGCAGAAGTTTACAGTCACTAAAAGTTTTGAACCTCACAGTTTTGACACAATCCTGTTCCTAGATTTTACCAGGGCTAGAAAAGGGAAAAAACAAAAACAAAAAACTTTCTGTACGTAGTCTTTCTCCATTCTAGAGAAAGAAGAAAACAAAGGAGAAAAACGGCAATTAAGCACTTCTGCCAGTAGACTGCTATGTGGCAGCGTAGGTGGAGTTCACTCTAGGTGATGCTGAAAACATCAACAATGGCTTCAGGTAACTGCTCAGACACGTACCACAGGTCAAAGGTGATGTGGCAGCAGAAAATGATGCAATTAATTGTTTATCAGCAAAAATTTGGTGAAATCAACACTTCATTTAGCTAGCTTGAATAACCTTCAATTATACATGAAGTAAACCCAAAGTGACATGCATTTACATGGTAATAATGCAGTGGCAACATAAAATGAGATGTTGAGTTTTTAAGAGTTTTATTATCGTGGAAAGGAAAATCTTTAGTATCTCCAGGGAAATGCTAGAATCACTTGATGATACCAACCACAACAGCATGAAATCTGTTCCCAGCGTTAAAGTTCCTTAAAATGACAATGAAAAGCTGATTTTGCCTTCCACTTAGACAACTTTGTAAATGCCGTTCTTGTTAAGACTCATTAACAAGAACGGCTTTTCAACAAAGTATTTAATACAATTTAGTTTGTTCAACACTTATGTTTTTATCAATTGTCTTTTCTACATGTGGATCACTTGGGTTGTTGCCAATATCTCAGGTGAATTTTATTATATATATGGAGATTCTTGTATTTACTTTTCTGTAAGTCAGATTTTAACCTACAGAATGACGTAGATTTAGAGTTCTTATTAATACACAATTTATTTATTTACACAGGAACAAAAAAAACAAACAAACTGTGAAGGACTTTTTTTACTCTGCCAATGAAACCTACAAGGAAGAAGAGCTTAATAAGAAGGTGTGGAGCACGTTATCTCAAAATAATCATTTCACTTTTGTTCCTCAGAGGTGTAAAAATGGTTCTTAATGCTAAAATGTGTTGGGAAATCTAACTCAACATAACTTGAGGTGATAATTAGAATTCCCACATTAAAAGTGAAAATAAGAGCTGAGCCAATGATCAGATGTCTCGACAAAGCAACTGAGAAACCTCAATTGTCACGAAACAACAGCTCTTTCAAATTCAAGTTTTCATTCTGAACAAGGAGGACTAAGAGGCAGGCTATAGTCTTTCTTTTACCCCCCTCTGAGGATTATGACATAAATGTATAAAAATAAAAACAGATGGAGATTTTCCAAAATGTCAAACTACTGATTAAATAAATTATCACAGGCTTGACCAAAACTAAATTTCCTGAAGTCATCTTCTGCTTTTCACAACTATTACCTTATTTTATATTGTCATTTGGAACAATTCACAATATTTTTTGCTAGGTATTATGTTAGCTTATAGTTCTAAATTGTGTTGTTAAAATAAAAACAATGTAAGATTTTTTTAGTCATTGATAAATTTTCCTTTTTACCGCAGAGCTGGCCTACAGAATTTTCTTAAAACATAACACAAATAGTTTTCTAAAAAACAATATCAACAAAATATCTTTTTAACTGGTAAAATTGATGTGTTTGGTAAAATTGATTTTGACTGGAATCACCACAGATCACTTTAAAATCCCTGAGTAAGGTTATGATGTGGGAAGTGTCCGAGCTACTGCTTTGAGACAGATTTTTACAGGATTTCCTTCTAACTTTAGAAATGTTTTGATAACTTTCCCCCTTAACAACTCATCTTAAATCTGGGGACTCACTCTCTCTGGCGATCTAAGTAGCTACTGGGCACCAATGCCTGAGTTTGGTGAACCCTTGTTAAATATGTTAAAAGTTGTAAAAAAATAAATAAAATAATAATAATAAATGGCGTACATACTCTTTAACGGTTATGCCATATGAGTAAAGTTTAAAGCACATCACTCATTGCATGCTTCTTCCTAACGTGGTGTCAAACTGCCAATTTACATATTTTCGTATAAACTGGTTTTACCAAAGAATAGCATGCAGAAGGGAAATACTTTTTTTTATTGGTTTAAGTCAAAGTTAAAGACTGTTGTTGAAAAATCTTCAATTCAAAGCTCCACATCTGCTGCGACTGCATCTCACCAGTCTGTAAATGTCTGTTGATTGATTGTGTGTGTAAAGCCTCTGATTCAGTTAACAAGATTCACTCTGTACAGTCTGTGCTGTTCTTGTTACTGCAACTACTTTGTTTTTACCCATCACTAGTTCTTGTTACTGCAGAACAAATAGTTTGTACTTTTAGGAAAGGTTCTGATTTTAGGATGAATATAACACCTGTGACAATAAAAACACTCAAGCATGTTGAATGTTGAGGCTTTTCTGTACCAATCACAAATTACCGAGTATTGTCAGTACGAAAACTTCTTTCTGATATTTTATCAGAAAGATGTGTCTTATGTGTCATTACAGTTTTGATTTCAGTAATGACACATAAGACTGATCGAGATGTTTGGGGAATTGCCCAAGAGTTCATAGTGCACATTAACCAATAAGAAACAGTTAGCAGAATAAAAGGAGAAACCCAACAGTTTCAAGACATCTTTAAATCCCTTAACAGACTCACAGGATGCTACACAGCACACAAAACTAAATGCTTAAACAGAGTAAACTTACTTTAAAATGCGGCATGTCAAATTTTCTAATCATATGCAACAAACGCAACATAGCTTTGTGATTTTAGCCATTTTAACTGGAATAAAAGCAGGGGTGACCTAATTAATTTCTCATCAAAATTGGCAGCTTTTACCAAAATTTTTAACAGTTTTTTACCTCAGTCTTGAAGCTTGAAATTCTCTGTTATCAGAATCAATATTAGTTGTCCAGATGTCAAAATATGCATACAAGCTTTACAAAGGCTGTTGTGGGATGCTTTAATTTTTCACTTGACTGTACTCTGAACACTACTTGCTGCCATAGAGTAGAAGAAGAGGTGGTTTATTTTCATTTCCTGTTTCTGTGACATTTATCTCTTAAAAAGGTGAGCAATCTCCAACATTTGACATTTGATTTCTTTTTTGTTTCACTCTACCTGTAGTGACAAACTCCGAGGTTGGTATCAAACATTCAACATGATAGTTGCGCTGCCACATCCCAAATACACGTACTTTTAAACTCACAGGATGAGTAAAACAAAAGGCAATTATTTGATTTTGTGCAGCAGCTCTGGCATAAAACGACAGTTCATAGGGTTGGGCATAATACTCTGATGACAACTCGTCTTATATTTGAGAAGAACTGCGTTTTCTACAACTCCATTTTTATCGACCGACATTTTAAACGTGAGCTGTTTTCAACTGGAGCACTTAGTCTTGTTTTCAGTTTTCTCCATGTTGAACATCTCACTAACACACCTACCATTCTCTGAGGCTGAGGGGTTCAGCTGAGCCTTCTCTCCCCTAAACATCACCATCAATTATCTGTGTTTTGGTGAGCTAGATCAGTGAGAGAAGTCCATTAAAATAATTTGCTCCATTTCTCTCCCAAACTATTGTTGCTATGTCCAAATTCGTGTTAACTGGGCCAAATGCACTAAGGTTAAAGGCTCAGGGGAACGAGGTTTGTAGGTCAGAACCATTACAGCCAATTAACTTTTTGTTGGTTTCAACATTTGAACATTGATTCTGGCGTGGACACGTTTCACAGAATGACTGAACAATTTTCACATTTTTCAGTCTGGGCATTATTTACAGAGATGACATCTAATTCAAATGCTAATTATATCTTTATTGTATCTAAACAAATTCGCTCATTTGCAAATTTGGAATCAAAGATAGTGTAATTAAAATGGCTTTTTTGTTTGTTCCACACAAAAAGAATTGTAGTAAGAACAACAGGTTTCAAAATTAATTCAAACTCAAGATTTTTTAAACTGTGAATAAATCTTCCAAGCTTGACATGAGTATGCAGGACTGATGGTAAAGGACAAATGTCATCATATGTTGAAGATAGAGAGATTTTATTTCCAAGAAACCACTTTGCAGTGTCTCATTTTAAAGGATCACATGGAAAAAAAAAATTTAGATGACAATAGCACTTTCACTGGAGTTCTTACAGTTGCTGAATTGGATCACATTAGACTTGATTAGATAAAATAAATTCGGTTGATGTCTCTGGGAGGTCTAGGTTGCCACAGCAGGAGCCACAAATGAGAAGCAGCGTGAAAATAAATATGAGATAAACATCGTTTTGCAGACGGATGATAATTTTCATACACTGAGGCATTTTGTTCTCCTTCTCCTCTGGGAAAGAGACAACAAAGACTTTTTACCTTGATTGATTTTTACCTGAAGCTCAACTCTTAAATTCTTTTCATGATTTTACTGTCAAGTTTTTCGAATAATGTTGCAGTTCAAATGCACTTTATTCAGTTAATGCCGTTACTGGCAGTAACTAACTTTTGGAAAAATTAGCGCATGTTGTAATAGGAAGTCTTTACAGAAATCTACTAAAGCAATTTTCAATAAATTAGATTACTATAGAAAGGTTTAGTTATTTCAGTGACTAAATTCTTTCAGTAAAGCATATTATTTAGACACATATTTACAGGTAAATATGACAATGTTCTGCTTACAGAAAATGAAAACATTTCTTTGCATGATTTTACCATCTGAAAGAAAATGTAATGTGATTCCTGGAACAATGGGCTCGGAATAATTAACTAACAAGTTGCAGCTGTTAGGGGAGAGCAGAAGGCAGGCTGAGGAAGAGACATAAATCTAACCATGACAAAATCTATCTAAAAAACACAAAATAAATAATAAAGATCAAAATAACTAAGAATGGACTGAACTAAAGTAACACACAAACAAAACTGATTTAATCAAAACAAAAATAACAATGGCAAACCCAGAAAGAAAACACAAAACAACTCAAGAACTTGACACTTTTTGAATGTAAATTTCACTTAAATCAATTTTTGATCTTATTTAGTCACCAGCAAACTACTTGTTTTGTCCCCCAAAAGAAATAGGTGGAATGTTGAAAGGAATAAAGTATTAAATGACTAAATAGCATAAAGCAAACAAAAAATAAGACATACTAGTTGTCTTTTGTTCCTTTCCCCTGGTTTCTCTTAGCGAATTTATGCTCAGTAATTTCTAATAAAAGTATTTAATTGCAGCCCATCAGGCCTGATGAAGAAATTTCCTCAAGACAAACATACCACCACTAACCTTGCAATGAGATACCAGCAAAACATTTTGTTTTCAACAAAAACATATCAACTGATGCAACATATCTGTAGCCCAGATGTGCTTTGATGGCCACAGAATCCAACCTGATGCTGACCATTTGCTCGGTTTATGGTCAAAGTCAATTCACCAGACTGAGAGTGCCACTGATTCATTCTCATGGCTTTTCGGTTATGGTTTGTCAGTTTTTAGTGGAGAAAGATATTTTACAAAAGGTATGTGGTGAGAAACAGAGAGCATTTCAGCAACCCGTCTCCTGGGCAAAGGCATTCATCACTGTGATGCGACATTGAAACTGTGCTACAGCTCTTGCTGAGTCATACTTCACCTTCAGTGTGTTACTATTTTGGAGTTCAATGAGCACAATTGAGTTGTTCAAATATACCATTTGCGCAACAGCTTTAAAAAGACTCCCATAAAACTCAAACCTAACTTTCACAGGCTTTTAAGTCAGAAATTTGTATAGTACATCAGGTATTTTGTATGTTAGGTCTGTCAGAAAATGTTTTCTTAAATAGTTCTCAAAATGAATTCTCCTCTTTCACTTGTCATCCAAGGCTATTTTTAAGTGCAGAACTGACTATTTGTTGCATTGAATAAAGTTTGAAGAAAACAACTGGCATTTAAATGTATTCTTCTCCCAAACCTAAGTGATGCGTAGGAGAACTACACACAGCCCTGGCAGCCTAGCACCTCCTTCTCATTCTGGTCACCAGATTGGTCACACGCTGCTGTAACATGGCATCCCATTCATCCCATACATATCAACTCATCCACACCCTGAAACCTGAAGCTGTCGTTTGGCACAGACGGCACTTGCTCCTTAGGTAAAGTTTATATGATAAGGAAAATCTTATCTGGATGCACTAACAATTTCACCAAACTAAGATACACTGGGCCAGTTTCTCAGGTATTCTCTCCTATTCCTAAAATTAATGACAGCGCTGCAGATAGAAACCAGGCAAGTTCTTTTAGCTCTATTTCAAATGATCTAGATTAACAAAGATCATTTTAAGATCCACTTAGACTTCCTTGTCCTATTTTTGGTCACAGCCCCAGATTTGGAATATCAATTGTTCAGGCACCAATATTATACAATAACTGTTAAGATAAAGATAACTGGAAGGTGTCACAAGTGATAGCCCAATTAGTCCATCAACTGTGGAAAATCTTAGAAATTATAAGAACTTGAGTGCATAGGAAGAGTAAAAGTTTGGCAACTCCACCAGTGATGACAGTAAGATTTTGTCAAGCACAAGTTAACCGACTCACAGTCCTACAGCTAAAGTTTTCACTCCATTAGATGCCCACCCCCGCTGCGGACTGGGTTGAATCTCATGTGGGTTCAGGTGGCAAACGGAAGTGAACGGCATCCTGACAGACAAAAGCTGGACTGAATCACAATTGCGAGAGGGAGGCAGTGATTCAGCAAGAAAATATGCTGTCTGTGCTCCTCAGCAGGGTTTCTGGGAAACATTAAGAGGACCACTGTTTCCAAACCCGATTACCGCCTCTTCTTTCAGCTTTGTTTTTGTTCCCAGAACACAGGAAAACATCATTACTCAATATCTCCAAAACATCCCTCTAAGTTACGCGCTAACTAAATTTTCTTATTTCTTTTCAAGGGAAGGCAGCACAGTTCATTTGCATGCCTTTTGTGATGTAAAACAAAACTGTCTGAATTATGTAGTTAAAGCAAAAAGAACAACAATAATCTCCGACAGCATGTGAAATTTTTAAATCTAACTTTCCGTCATATCTGCTTTTGAAAATTGATTAAGTGCGACCAAATAGAAAAGGTAAAGATGACACAAGGAGGTCCTCCTCTGAGGAAACAACTTGCATTATTATTAGCTGCATCACAACCAATTATTTGAACAACGTTCTAATTACGGTTAAGCAAAACACCTGTTTGTCCCCTTAATGGGTGTCAAAGAACTGGCCGCATTTGTAAATAGAAGCTGAACTTCGTTTTTCCTGTCAGGTTAAACAAAGGTTAAATGGGATGAAAAATAAAACAACTTTAATTTGTGTACATAAATTTATCAGTAACAGTTTACAGACCTTGTGCTAACCCCTTGGTATTGTGTTTAATCTCTCTATTAGTACAAACATTTTTAAATATTCCGTCCTTGACAAACAGTACTTGCAATGCCTTCGGTAAGATACTAGAGTGGTGAAGAAAATGCTTTGTTGGGCCTGTATCTGTCAAAATCAAATTAAACAACAGGAAAGAAAGCAAAAGGTGCAGGAGGGTACTGAGATGGTAGTATGTCTGGTGCTTGCTTTAACCCTTGGGAACATACAAAGCCCTGAAAAAAAGTGTTACATTTAGCAATAAATATTCCTTCTATGTTTATATTTAGCCAGACATACAAGTGTAAAAATGCCAAAGCGCCATTTGTCCTATGTACAAACACTGTTAAAATGGAGATGTTCATAACGTCATTTTTGATGTGGGATGATGCTTGAGAAGCTGATGACAATAGCCAGAAAAAAGCACTTCCCTTTACTTAGAGAAACATATAGTCTTCACACATGTAAGTAAAGGTAAATGACAGACTGAAGGAAATGAATTAGCTGCATGTTGATAGTGTGAAAGTGCAATTGCCTAACAGTAAGAAGATCCTGGGTTCAAATCCTGGCCTGGTTTCTTTCTACATTGGTGGCCTGCTGCATCGGCCCAGTAAGGAGCAATGGGAGCTTTTCCTTATCAAGAAACACACATGAAATTCTGACTAATCACGCAGGAGTTTTGCATGGAAATGGTGGTAAAAAGTTACCCAGGAGGTTGTGACAACAAGGAGTGGACGCCAAGAGGGTGAAAACAAAATGATGTGATTTTCATCATGCCACTGCGACAACGAGAACCGATTTAGGCACTTTAGTCCCTGAGAGGGACCAAAACAGAAAACTCCGTAACGAGTTTGCATTTTGAGAGGACTGTGAAAAGTTTCTCACCGAAACCATTTATTCATGAACACAGTCACATTTGCAGTGCAACCAGGAATTTACACGATATTACGTTTCAGTAAATTGCAGTTCCAAGAGAGAATCTATATTCAGTCAAAATCTGACTTCACAAGTCAGAAAAAAAAGACATCAATATTAAACATTATTCTCTTTGAGAAAAACACAGTGGAGTTAACGTATCTCAACCCAATGCACATCACAAGACTCATCTTCAGATGAAGAAACGCGTCTTAAACCATCAGTTTATTTTATGGTGGAATGAAGTAGGAGCAAGTGTGAACTGCATTCCCAGTGTATATATCCATGATACGAAAGGAAGTAGAAAGAAACTTCTGTTGCTTCCAGTTTCAGTCATCATTGTACATGTAGGCAAAACGGCAGCACAGATGCTATCCTTAACATAAGCAGTCAGTTATTTTGTATAAGGAAACTAAAAACATACGTAAACATGAAAAGAGGTTGTTGGATATTGCCTCAATGGTCCATTTTTACTCAGTTCCAAACTTGTTTTCATCAGGGAACATAAATAAATGCAAGATGTGAGTAAAGCAAGATTAAAAGGGAGTATTGGGCTTGTAATACGACAAAGAAGATTTACTTCAAAAGCAACAAAGACACCAAGGCGCGTCAAATTCAGGCCATTGCATGTTAAACATTTTAATGTTTAAGATGCATGACTGCATCTTAAACATTGTAAAGGTTTTATACAATCTAGGTACTAGGAATCTCCATATATATATATATATATATATATATATATATATATATATATATATATTCCTAACAGATCTTCAACCCGTTTTGTATTCTCATGTTGATAATTAGTGAACAGGCTACTAATAACTATTAGTAGTTTTTATTTAATGTTAGATTTATTCTTAGATCTGAGAACCATGGCTTTAGATGTAAAGGAACTTTGAGATCCTGTCCAATCACCTGGGCTGCCTCCATGTAAGTCGCCTCATTCCTATTAACAGCGACAGGAACAACATTCATAAATTATTTATTACCTATTTATTACCCTTAAAAGAATGACACAAATTTTATTCCCATGCCTTTAAATGTAAACTAAGCCACTAAAAACATAAACTTTACTGTTTAGCTTGTTTGACTTTTATTTCTTTCATTTAATTGACGTTAAACAACCAAAAGCTATTTATAGAGCCTTACAGTCCAGTCGCAGCTGCTTTTCAGTATTTGTGGTTTGCTGTTACAGAATCTTCTCAGTAGATCTACAGTATATGGCTTCGTATTTCCAGGTTTCTCTGAGCGAACACTTTAAGGACTCATGCTCCTATTTGAGAGCAGTCCCTCCCGGCTGCGTCTGGAAGAACCCGGTGCTCTTAAGGCCATGTGATGTTCTGCAGACAGTTGGAAGTGTCACTTGTGCTCCGTTATCCTTCTCTCTTCTTTGTCGAAGCTGAGTCGCACTGGCAGGCGTGACTCACAGAAGTGCTGTACTTTCTTATGACATGAGAGCAGAGGCTGAGTCAATCTGACCTGACAGTCTTGCATAAATCACAGCCCTTTCGATTTAAGTTGCTTTGAGGAGTGTCAACAGATCCACAGGAGGAATATTAGACTCCACTGTAGGTGGGGGAACTCTGAGTACTCATTATGGGGTGGACTCCCTTCACGCTGTGCCAGGCTGTGTTGCCTGAATTGTCCCTTTCATTTCCAATTCCCTGGCAGAAACGTAAGTTTTTAAGTCCTAACTTGTGATAAGGGACCGTCACCACTCTCAAGAGCATCTTGGATAAAATGAAATTATTTTGTGTGATTTTACTTTTTTCTGAGGAGGTGAAATTTAAACCCTTAAATGTGCTTATAGTATAAAACAAAAGGCAACCAAAGCCTGTGGTGAATTAGAAGTAAGTAATAAAGGCTATTAAATAATGCACAAACCCAGAGTTGACTTTGAGCATTTCTTAATTTTATTTATGGTCTTTTGAGAAACTGATAAGAAAACACTGTGGAAAATGCCAGTACGCTGCAGCTAGCTTCAGATCCTGCCGTTAATCATCTCATTTGAAAATGCTCAACAACAAATGGCTGTTTCTTTCTCTCCTTTCTCGCTCTTTTTAAAAAACTTAGAATGTTTTAAACCATAACAAAAAATAAAATGTCTAAAACCCAGCTGGAAGAAGTTACATGGAACAGCTCATAAACCCCTTTACGTTTTTCACCTTATTTCACAACACAAACTCAAACTTCAGTGTACTTTACTGGGACTTCATGTGATATATTAACAAAAAAATAGTACACCGTTATGGAGGGGAGGGATAACGAAAATGATTTCTACAAATTTCTTAAAAAACAATTAAAGTGTGTTGTAAATTTTTGATTTCTTTTTTACTGTAATAGCCCTTTATAAATAATCAATCAGTCAGTAAGAGAACATTTAAGGTGCATATGCAAACCTACAAAGACAGCCATCCACATAAACTGAAAGGCCAGGGACTTTCAATGTCAATTTGATTTATGCACCACTTTATAGCAACAAAGGCTGACCCAAAGTGCTTGACAGCAAGCAATATAGATGGCAAAGAGTAAATAACTAACTATTGCAAGTCTATCAAATACATAAAAACATAAGTTCAAGAATAAAATTGGCTTATTCTTATTAACTAGGGTTAAAAGCCAGTGACTGAAAGTGGGTCTTGAAGAGTTTCTTGGAATAAATGATGCTCTGAACAGATCTACTGTGGCAGCTACAGTGGAATCGTTTTGATCATATGTTGTAATAGCCTAGTCAAAGTTCAGATTTACATCCAATTGAGAATGTGTGGCAAAGCAACCGAGGCTCACTGAGTTTGAACTGCTTTTCAATAAAAAATTGCAATGCATACATTTTTTTCCATGTCACAGCTATACCGTAGTTTAGTACATAAAGAAGACATTGATGGTTGTGGTTGAATAATGACAAACATGTGAAAACATTCATTGCAAGGCAAAAGTAAATATCCTCAAACAGAACAGGCACAGAAAGGTGCAAGAATAAACTGGTTTTTCCCGTTCATTTAAATAAATGAACGGAAATTAGCAATAAGAAAAATACAATAATCACATTTGACCTGGTTTAACACCAAAAATGACCAAAGAAACTTGAAACTGGAACTTTGTTCTAGTTTTCTACTCTGCTGCTCTCTGGTACAGGAGGAAGAGCTAGAGAAAGCTTTGGGTTTGAGTGTCTGTCAATGTCATTTCTTCTTAAGATCACAGTTCAAGGCGAACAGCAAGGACACAAGGGAGACATGAGGAAAACAGGTACATTGCTGAGAGTGTGCTGGTAGGTCAAGAAACCTTCCATAAACTTGATATTGGTGTTTATTGTGCTACTTATATAAAGGCAGAAAAAAGAAATCAAAGGTCATCTGATGCCAGCAGGCCAGTAGAAAGGAGAAGTGGGAAGAGGAAAGCGGTATGTTTCTCTAAATCGCATGACCAAAAGGTCCAACTAAGGCAACACAAGTAGACAATACAACACTGACTGAACATTAAACTCAAAATCCATCACTGCCTTATTAATGTTCCAAAATATTTTATGGCACGACCCAATGGTTTTTTTCCCCCAGGAACCTCAACAAAAACTCAGGTCGGCTGACTTGTAAGATTCTCCAGGTTTGGACCATGATCTGTAAACAGTTTGCATTGACAAGCTCCTCTAAATTTGTGTTTGCTCTCCAACCTGTTACCTTTATATGATTCCAATGTTCTTCAATGTCTGTTCATTACACGCATTTGCCAACAAAGCTTAGTATAGGGAGTCTCCACATTGATCCACATTTTCAAAAGTAGAATTCTGAAATGTTCCAGTATTAGATATCTGGACGTCTAAGACATTTTCCAGATACATTTTAAAGTATAAATACATATCGTAAGTTTGGAGCTAAAAATAATTTATAGTAGATTTTTCTACAGTGGTAAGGCCTGTAGATAACCTGACGATCGTCTTCCTGTGCAATTCTGTTTGATTCTTATCTCACTTCAGAGCTCGGTCTGGGGGTTTTTCTCACTGAAGTGGATTCCTCTGGTAGAATTTCAGTCGGGCCAATCAGCGAACAGAAGGAGAAGCTGCGAATGGCGACGTCGATTTTCTGCTCTGTTAGTATTTAAGTATGCCAGTAGTTTTAGCAATGACAGTGGTGGAAGCAGGCAAAGCCATTCAGTGTTGGCCACGCTTTCTGGTAAGCTTCATAGTATCAAACTGGCATTATAAACATCACGGCCAAATGTTAGAAATTTAAAACTTCGATAGAGTTTACTCCTCCAGGGCGCCATCGTTTCTCAATATCTGATAGTCCAGACTGTCTGTGCGAATCAAACAGCATAGAAAAAGGGGCTGGCTTTTACCAGGCTAGCTTAATGATGGAACCCAAAAGAAACAGACACTGGGTGGATGGATGTTCCATATAATCACAGTTTTCTTCGCACTACATATGAAGCAAACATTTTCGGTCCTTATCTCTGTTCTTGGGGGTACAGCCAATCAGTGTCAAGGGAAATAGATGTTTCTCCTGGACCAGGAGCTTTGTAAATGCCAGCTAATAGATTGTCAAGTAGCATTGTGCTTAGCTGTTTCAGCTTCCCGAAATGCAATCATTTTACATATATTTTAGCAATCTTAAAACAGAGCTTGGAGAGTTGTATTATTTATCAATAAATAGATCAATGCTGACTTCAAACTAAAGAAATGGGTTCTTCATCAACTGAAAAAGCAATCCCTCTTGTACATTTCAAGTACAGGATGATTCCCAATTTTAATAAATGGGTGTTAATCCCACCACTCTTTTTTTCCCAGTAGAAAACACATGGCTAGATGTATATTTAATTACTGTTATGTTTTTACAGCTAATTTGGCAGAAACAGCCATTTCAAAACAGCCACACTCTTGAGCCTACCACATTTTTATTACTGTCTATATTAAAAAAGATTCAGACATACCCATTTTATGCTCATAGATAAGAACTGCACCCTTGCTTTTCAGATTCTACCCTCTAAAATGACAAACTGAGCAAACGAATCGCTTTGGCGTATCGGTACACGGGGAAACCACAGATGCCTGGAACATGTATTTGCTGTGCAGACAGCATAGTGCAGATCTCAGATAATTTTCTTTTTAAACTGCAACCACCCACAGGCTTCTAAAACTCCAGCTGGCAAGCAATCCTGAGGAGAACAGATTCTACCCCAGCAGGGGCCACAGGGATGCAGCGGGAGAGAGTAAAAGAAGCTCATTCTGTTGATTAAATTTAGTTGATTTAGCTGCTTGCCTTCTCCAGGGTGACTTGGAGCTTGGAGATTATCAACCTTTAAATGGGGAGGTCTTTATTGAGATGCTTCCCTTTTGTTACAGACGGCTTTTTATTTCTTACAGCTGCACAAAATAAGATAGCTTTCAGCCTCTGGTTGTCATGCTGATTTTCTGATACCTCTTTCAAACCAGCTCACATCTCAGTCCAGTGAGCTACATGCCAACTTGCAAAGAGGATGAGGTCCAAGCCAGACTTCTTTGGGAGGGACCCAAGAGTCATCAGCATTACCATAAATAAGAAGATTATAATATTATGTAAAAACAAAACAAAACAAAAAAACTAAAAAAAGAAACCATCAATTGAGAATTTGCAAATGTTGTAATTTATTCAGTTCTAGAATAAATGACAGTAACTACCTGTCATTGCAATTCATCATCTTTTGCTGCACCAGGCTGCCTGTCAACCCAAAGGATTGGTGCTTCAATTCTGTTTTTTGAACATCACTTTGTAAAAAGTTACTATCTTATGTTATAATCTTTCCATCTTCATCTTGATTGCAACTGGTACCAAGTAAGTCTAAGTGGGTCAAAAGCAAAAGGAAACCTCTACTGTCCCACGAGTACAACCTGTAAGTAAGGTGCACTTTACCTAATGGTTTTATTTTATTACTCATAAACACACTGATTCACTGGATCCATAGAGAGGTCCATCTTAGCTTCATATTTTCAAATAAATCTGAGACCTGTCTACTGTAGTGACACAGGCCTTTTCTCTCTTCTGTCCACTTCAGGCACACTCCTGGTCAGCTGGCTGAAAGAAAAGTACTACTATTTCCTGTGCTTACAATCACACACCAAATTCAGGTCATTTCATATAATTCTTAGAATATTGCTATTTTAAAGCTGCAAATAACAAGATGAACCTTTATTAAGTAGCCAATTGCAGAGCGGCTACTAAAACAGATCAGTCTGAACACAGACCGACGATAGTCCCAACAATTGATCTATAAAGAAGTTGTAGTTGTTTAACTGTGACAAATAAAGCATTTTGAATCTTGAAGTTACTCAGAGTTGTTGAGCTGAATTTTTAATAGTTGAAATACTTTTGATGATTTCCATTCTTAAAACATAGTTATCAAATCAGTTTCAAGCAACTTCTCCCAATATGTTTATCTTCTTAGTCATAATTGCTTTGTGAAGTTATCACACAGAAACCTTACCTTTTTCTTTTGTAAAAGGGCCTTGAGACAACTTTTGTTGTAAATTGGCAGTATATAAACAAATTGAATTGTATTGAATTTCAGAATATTTCTTATTCAGAAATATTGTCAGTACTGAAGTCAAGCCACAGATAAAAAACCCTAGTGCAGGGGTCGGCAACCCGCGGCTCTAGAGCTGCATGCGGCTCTTTAGTGCTGCCCTAGTGGCTCTCTGGAGCTTTTTCAAAAATGTTTGTAAATGGAAAAAGATGGGGGTGGGAAATATATTTTTTGCTTTAATGTTGTTTCTGTAGGAGGCAAACATGACACAGTCATTCTTAACATTTTCCAATGCTATAAAAATGTGTAGAATAAATATTAAATTTCAACATTTCTGTCAACGTAGATTTGCGACAAATCCTGTGACACGTTTCTTTCAGCTGGGCGTGTCAAATGAGAAGAAGATGCTGCTTTTACCCTTGCACTGACTTGCTTGGCATTTGCACAGAAATCAAACTTAAACTGTATTAATTTAATTTTATATACTTTAATTTTTCAAAAGGCTGCTGTTTTATTTTATAACTGCAGGTTGAGTTTTATTGCACTCCGTTTGTTGCCCAGATAAGCGGCACGTCATCCACGTTCCGTTCTGTTGTTTTTTTCGATCACACACTTTACGATGATTATTTACAAAGAGAGATCATTATGCAAACTGCATTTGAGAGCAGCTTATCCGAGTTCCAAAAGGAAAAAAGATGACCCTTTCCCTGTCGATTTTCATAATAAAAAATAATTTCCTTGGATTTATTTAATTTTATCAGTGGAGCAAACATAAAACATTCATATTGTAAAGGAAGGTAAACTTAAATCACCATTGTATAACAGAGTCACATGGTGCGTCATTCCTTTCAGGACAGACTGCAGGGAAAATAAACATTTAATCATGAATGCTAATTATCTATACACTTAGTCATTTTGATAATATGCTAATATAAACACTTACAGCCTGTTTGCCTTCATTGTAAGCCTTATATACGGCTTTTAATTTTTTGCGGCTCCAGTCAGATCTGTTGGGTTTTTTTTTTGGTCCAATATGGCTATTTCAACATTTTGGGTTGCCGACCCCTGCCCTAGTGATAAAACATAGTCTGTACTTACTCATACACTTTCAGCTTGTAGCACTGGCCGTTCAGAAACAAATACTCCCAATCTGTCCCATAGTCTATTTCCAGCTTCTTCTGTAGATCACTGTGAAAACAAAATCACAAAGTGCATCACTTTTTCCCTTTACTTATGTTTCAACTATGAATTTATATTTTTAAACACATTTAAGCAGGGCTGTTTAAGGAAGCCATGCATTTGGGAGATATGTTTAACAATAAGTCCAAACCCAATTTGTGAAATACTTTTAGTAGCAAAAATGCACTGCACAACAAAGAATGTTTAAAGGTTTCTTTAAAAACTGTTGGGTGCCTTTGAATTGTGCTGGCGGAGAGGCTTTATCTCTCTTCCTGTTTTAGTAACTGATTTCTCACATAGTGTTTGATGAGGTAGCACCTTAAAGTCCCATTTCTATGCATTGTCTTCTAATGTTTTAGCTGGTGAGGACTGCTCTTCTTCACTAATGGCAGATAAAGAAAGTGAGCCGTATCTCTAACGGTGCATAAGCCCTCATTTAAATATTCATAACACGTCCATGTGAACGGGGTTAACAAATGTCTAAGGAAGGTGATTCTGGATAAGGTAAGGTAGTGTTGGGGGATGAATTGGGGTCAAAGAAGCAATGGAGGTTGCGTAACCCTATGTGCATGTGATGCGCAGTAAGGGCACAGGTCGTGACATTCATGCACTGAATCATTTCATGAGTAAATTTCCCTTCACAGCATGAGAGAGAGAAAGGGGGAGAGAGAGGGACAGACAGAGCGAGTACTTTGAATTCCCAGTCATGGTGAAAAGAGAACACCTGTAATTAGTTTGAAGGTTTAATGTGACGGGACATTGTAGAAATAATATGGGATTTACCAGGGAGTATACGTAAATCTAACCATCTTTATTTATTAACAAAGATGAACCAGGAAAGGAAAGAATGTGTGAAAAACTAAGTACACTTTTGCTACTTTAACAAGACTTAAAAATTAAAAGCCAAATTAGCCAGGTGCTGATAACCGACTGACTGTTCATATAGCACAGATGTAGGCAGGATGCTATCTGCTGACCTGTGTGTTAACACCATGTCAAGATGGAAAGACTTCAGCAATGACTTGGAGAAGCAACCAGCATCTCAGAGTTTCTGCACAGTGATGTTAGAGAAATATCATGTTAATATCAAGTTATTGCTAAACTGGGTCTGAGTGGAGTGTGCTTAGTGTTTCAAACTTTATTAGGTATGACAGAATGGAATTTGTTGGGTGTTTTTGTATAATGATATTCGATTTAAAAAAAACAAAAAAACAACTGACTTTTGTATTAGATATTTGCTATTTTATTACCAGTGCTATTACAATTATTAAACATTACATGGACATAACAGATAGTAGTCTGAACAGGAAAGACTAGAGCGAAATAGACCAACAATATGCACCAGGTTGTTATTCCTCTTTTGCCTCATACAGGCCTTTGTTTACTGTGGAAACATCTTGACCTTTTGGTAATTGCCATCACTGTACTTGGAACTCTCTTCTTTAATGGTAATGAACCGTTTGCAAGCCCAAAGGGCCTCAGAAATTACTTAACCAGCCATTGCTGTTGGGCTAAGAGCTTTGTGGAAACATCTCACAGAGGGAATGTAACAGGGATAAACCTCCGAACATCTGCATGTTTTATGTTGCTTTAGAAGGGAACAAAGTTTTGCTGCCTTTCTGTTGCATGACTGTGCTACAGTGGATTGCTTGCAGTTGTAAAAAAAAAAAAACAAAAAAACATGGGAAATTATCTCTTTACCATTCTTCTACACAAGCTGAAATAAATGAGGGTTTTGAAAAATAATCAGTTCGATGCAGTTGCAAAATCTGAAGGGTTATTTTAAGACTGTTGCAAATAAAAAAGCTACCTGTAACTTTTTCCAAAGTTGTGAACACATCATACTGTGCACAGCATGGAATTAAAAAGTCCACTCCAACCGTTAACACTGCTTGTTGTGGTGGAAAGAAAATTAAACCAGTATAAATAATTCAAAGCTAAAGGGGAATAACGTCCAGACTTTTTTCACTTGCAATTCTGAGTAGTCCTATTAATCACAAGTCAGTGTTGACCAAGAACCTTCATGTGTCTGCTAGAAACCTGAAGATGGAGGGAGATTTTGTTGTTCAACATCACAGCAATTTAAAGCATTGATCAAACTTTGCAAAAGAATGACTTCATGACAGGAAAATCAAAGTTTTGCAAAGGTCTAGGGAGAGTTAAGAGCTTAATCTGGCAGCAAATGTGAAGGGTCACTTGAAGAAGGCTCTTGACAAGCTATGTCTTCAAAATGTAACATATTTGGGAAAAGTTCTGCAAAGTAAAGTGGGCAAAAACTGGCAAGTCAAGATGTGGCATCCTAATCGAATTTGACTGGAAGCTTAAACTGAATCAAAAGGTGCTTCAACAAACACTTGTAAAATCTGCTTATTGCAGCATTTTTATTGTTTTCTCCCTCTAAGATGTGTGTTTTGGTAAAAGTATAAAGTATGCAGGTCAAATTAAAGGTGAAAAAGATAATCATGGTTTCAGTTTTTGCATAAAACCTGGTATTTAACCCGGCTTTGTGACACTATTTAGATCCTCCAGTGATATTAGAACTGGATATGAGATGTTTTTTGCTTGAAAAAGAAAACTTAAAACTAAAAAATTACTGAGTTTCCAATGCTAATTTGAGCCATAATTATCTTTAAATGCACCACTAAGAATCTGTGATAACTGAAACAGAGGCTGCGAAAATAAGTTAAGAAAAGGCCTACCCCACAGAGCACAGTAGGCAACAAATAGAGTTTGTTTTTCTTCATTAAAAATAGCCTCAGGTATCACACAGTACAAATTCATTACTGTGCAGCTTTTCCACACTCCTATAGAACAAAAGGATGGAGTCTATTTTAAGTCCTGGGTGGATGTCTTTCCAATTTGCTTACAGTAGCTAAGTGAGAAGTAAATGCATCATCCACGCAAAGTGCAAAGTGTTCAATATTCAGCCGTAACTATGTGACAACAGAAGCTAACCTCCCCCTCTAATTCTTTATTTTCCCTTACCTTATTTCCATGTTTATTGTCTCGTAGGCTTCCTCCACCTTCTTCAAGTTGGTAGCCTCCCACTCTACAGCTAGACAAAACAAAAGGTCAGACAAATTAACAATGCGGAGTTGTTGCGACTGAGCGCCTTGCGTGTTGCCAAACAGTGCTCTCCAAATATAGGGCGGTATTTTTAAGGACTGCAAGAGGCTGCACATAAACATGAGCGTGCTATTTTCAGGTGCGTTAAGTGCAGAATGGTGAGCTTATTAGCCTCTTCACACTGAAAAGTGTGCTAACTGAGACTGTGAGAGAGAAAAAACGAAGTTGGAGGGAGAGGGAGAGCTGCAGCAATTACTGCATGTTTGTCACTTTTATCTCCATCTTTCTCATAGCCACATTATCTTGTGTTCATTTAAAATATGCTTATCTTAGGCAAGGAAAACACTGTGAGGGGCCTCAGTGGGATTCAGTATCTTATCCAAGGACACGAGTGGGGACGCTGAGAATAGAAACATTTGAAGCAAACATAAAATACCAATGCAACCACTTAAGAGGAATCTGTAACCTTCATCAAGTTATTTTTTTTTTTAATCTCAAGATTGTTTTAGAAATCTTTTTGTCTGATATGGAAACATTAGTATTCATACACATATCTGTAAAATCAACATATCTTTTTAAAACCTGTTTCAACTGGACAAAATCCAGTCATCAGAAAAACATGCGGATGACATGTTATTAACAACTAGGAAATCAATGAGATGCAGCCATTAATTTTGGATTATTTGATTAGAAACATGTGACGACCTCCTGTCTGTCTGAGGGGTAAACGTAAAGTGACAGGACATTTCAGCAAGCCTCTTGGGTTTCCCATCTCATCAAAATGGGAAACACAAGAAAACATGCTTGTAAAGTAAGGTTGTGTTCACCTTGTTAAGTCAGGATGTAATAACTTGGCTTGAATTTGCTGATATCTACAGTCAAACCAACAATTAAAAAGTTCATAACAACTGGAACCATGACAAACAGTTGGAGGAAAACTCAAGCATATAACAGAGACGGATGGCAAGGTCTCCAAAGCTCACTCTTATGGTGCCTTCACACCAAATGTGTTTTGCACTTCTGGTTTACATTCAAAGTCAATGTGGAGGCCCGTCGAGGGCCCGTCACGGTGCATTTTGAGCGTTTGACTCGTCAAACGTGTAGATTCCGGCAATTAGGTCAGCAATGGAAAACAATGGCTAGAGAAATTCTGACGAGTGTGACGGGCCCTCGTCGTGCCTCCACATAGACTCTGAATGTAAACCAGGGACTCAAAACACATTTGTTGTGAACGCACCATCAAGCGTCTGCATTCAAAGTGCATGCGCATTGAACTTGAAAAATGGTCAGAAAAATGGTCAGACGAGTTTTTGACACACGTAATGCATTTGGTTTGAATGCACCATTAGGAAACTTGCAGGAATCAGTCAGAACTTGGGTTCACCAAGTCCTCAAGACTCCAGAAAAACACTTTATATCCTGCTCAGCTCTACTGGGAATTTGACTGAAATTGAGAGCTTTGATCACATTATTAAAGATGGGTCTATTCAGCGACAAACATTTCAGTTAGGCATGGTGTGAATATTGCACCTGCTGTTATGAATTATTGTATTACCAAGATAGATTCTTTTTAAAATAAAATGAAAATTTAGTGGTCTCTGCCAGAAAACGGCAAATATCAGTAGGTCTTACAGGAGGATAGTGTCTCCAGACATATGGCCAAATCAACAGAGTAAAGGCTTAGCAAACAGTAAAGGAACCATTCGCCATGGGGTTCACAGTCCTCGGATAAATTATATCAAAATCCTGTGAAGAAAACTGAAACGAAGATGAAATTAGTCCAGGATTTTTGAAAATCTGGAGAGATTTCACCAAGAAAAATGGTCAAAGATCCATCTGGCTGTGAGCTGATGCAAAATTATAGGAGATTGTACATCGTCTTAAATACTGGAAAGTAAATGTGGCTTGGGCAGCTTAAATGCCAAGGAGTAATGTCACCTGACACGCTATTGGCTGGCATTTGGAGAGAAGCCAACCCAGGAGTGTAAAACTATTTTCCATGCCACTGATTGGCTTTACTGCTAAGAATGGATACAGAAGACTGTGGTAGGTTCTGTGATAGTGCAAAAATGGTTTCCATTTTGGGTATAAATGCACAACAAAGTATATATGGCGGCTAAACTATTAGAATTGGTAGAAATAAGTGTTTTTTAGAAGGGACCTGAAATACTTGTAGTTTTCAGCTAATCACAAGTTGTTGATTTTTTGAGGTCCACTGTATCTTGTTGCAGTACAAGATGAATTTATCTCAAGGATTTTTACACATCTTTAATATCAGAGCTGTAAGCATAATTAAATCCTTACTTCATAGTCAGAGTTGGATTGGATTAATTAATAAAAGTCAGTCATTTATTTCCCTCCAATTTGTTTTACAAGCATATTGTGACTTGGTGTGTAAGAACACCAGCACAGCAACATTTCTAGTATAATTAAATAGACAATGTTTCAGTCCTTGCTGAATTCCTGTCTTTTATTTTTTTAAAATTGCTCACTAAATCCACAAATATACACATTGGCTGACAGCCTCAGCGAAAACATTGTGAACAACCTGTCAAAGCAAATGATACCTGAAGAGGTAAACAATCTGAAATAAAGGAATATACATTAACCTCCTAAGATAGGAAGCAATGAGACAATGCTACCAGGTGACAGCCCTATAACTCATGATGCGAACATAATTGCACTCCTTTTTCATTAAATGTGGGATCCGATTACCCGACAGTAAAAGCATGCAGAACATTTGTGCCTGAGCCATGCCAGCCCTTAAATGCGAACAAAAAAGGCCTGAAAGGCAAAGAAAGAAGGTGGCTGAAAATAGAAGTGAGGACAGGCTTAAAAGACTCCAATTTAACTGCCTGGTGCTGTTGGACATGTGGATTTAGTGGGGCTTCTGAAAGCGGACAGGTTCGCCGCTGACGTCGGAGGAACTCTCACTGGGGCCTGGTGCTGTGGCAACGGATAAGAATCTGCGCGTGGAAAAGAAACCAAGTGGGAAGCTGTGACAGCACTGGCCTGAATACCAATTAGCATGTTCCTTCTATTGTATGAATCCCCAAATACTACTACTTCTTTTTTGCAAAACCCGATACAGATGTGAAGTGCTTTAAGATCATGGACGATTTTAAAACACCAAAAGGGGATGGGATATTCTTCTTAGTCACCTTTAAACCACTTAAAATCACCACTTACGTTCCCTTCAGTGCCTCTCTTGATTTTGCTTTACTCACACAGCTATTGCTAAGCTCAACAATGACAAAAGGAGGCACAAAATCCCATGTGGGTGACATTTGAACTGCTGCTGCAGCCATTTTCTCTCTACATAACTCGAAGCCTGTGTTTCTTCTTACACTATCAGACAAGGACGACATTATAACCACAGGTATGATGTGATATTAAAGCCCACTTTATCCGAAGTCATATGCATTATTAACATTGATGAAAAGGTTTTATCGACACTATTCGTGTGGAGAATTCAGGACAAGTGTTTTCACAGTAAAAAAAGCTGACCAGTGGATATCTTTCTCTGCTATACAGCACTTTACCAGAAGCTATCAGGAGAGCTGTTAAATCACAGAAGCTGTGTACAAAAATAGAAGAGGATGAACACGGTGTGTAGTGTACACCGTCTCCTTTCCCCTCCTTCCCCCCCAGAATATCTCCTGTGTATACATACCTTGAGCCAGAGACCGAAGATACTGTGTTTACATGCGAGTGGATCGATAGGCGAGACGATTCCTCGGCAGCTCTAAGAAAAGAAACCTGAGCGAGCCGGTGATACACGCCGCCACGGCCGTTCTCGATACAGCACAGCTGATGCAGCGAGGCCACCCTTGATTCCCCATGCTTCACACAAGCAACACACACCTAGAGAGGACGCCGACCGGCGGGCGCATTTAGGAGGGTGGTTTGTTGTCTGTTATTTAAAAGTCTGCTCTTTAAAATAATGGCAGAGTACTAAAAGCTTCCATGTCTGTTCCAGTCCACTTTTAAACACTTTCACTCTGCGCTATGTTGCAATACCCATTTTCTCTTTTGACTCCAACGTTCTCCTTGGATTCAATATTTTCAGCATGAGCTCCTAACAGCCTCACTGGCACCCTCACCTCCCTTTCTCAAGCTCCATTTTCTCAGCATCTCTCTTCAACTCAAGAGCTTGCTCTGACTGCTATGTGGTGAGGGCTAAACTATAGGCAGAGAATTACTATACTCTAATCTATAAAAGATGCAACAAATAGGGAAAAGGATTTTTTTTCTTTCACCGAAGTAGTTTCAATTGCACAATCAAAGCACAAAGTGCCCTTTAATCAGAAGGTAGAGCCAGACATAAGGATAAAAACAATCAAAAATGATGTCAATGCCTTGACATCATTGACATGATGACGTCAATCATGTCACGACATAAGTATTGCATACTAAGACATAAGTACCACTTATGTCTTATGTTACTAAGACATAAGTATCACTTATGTCTTAGTATAAGTGATACTAAGACAAAAATCTGATTAAAAGCCTGTCAAACTGAAAGTATTGATGCTCTGCTTACTCAATGGTTTTGATGCACTGGAAAAAAAATCTATACTGAAAATAGAAAAAACTTTTTTTTAGAGTAATATATTTCGCTTGTGAGGTATAGACTGGTATATATTCATACCAACAATAGGTCTGCATTGTATATTATTATTTATCAAAACTTATATTGCAACCACAATAAATGCCAGAATGCATTGTGATAAAATTTGAAGTCTTTAAGTCAGTGCCATGTTTAAGCCTACTGACTTAAGATGGCTTTTAGTTTTTGTAATTTAAGAGAAAAACAATAACAACATTTACCTTTAGGATGCTTAAAAACTCAGATTTGTAGTGAAACAACACAACATAATTGTGTTAGATATGTTCCTCAGGAAGGCCAGCTCTGTCCTGGGTTGCTCCCTTGACCCAGTTCAGGCAGTGGGAAGCAGAATTATGAATTGTTCTGGATAAAATAGCATCACTGTTGCAAAATGTCTCTCACCCCATGAACGAAGATGTCACAGAACAGGAGAACTCCTTTAGTGACAGACTGTTGCATCCTAAGTGCACAAAGTAGTCTTACTGTATGTGCTTCCTCCCAGCAGCTATAACAATCTATAACTATCACTGTGTCCAACAAACTCAACAGTGATTACATCCCTGCTGGGGTTTTTTGTGTGCTGTTTTTAACATTTGGAATAATATTCCTGCTGTTATTTTCAAACCTCTGTTGTATGAACTTATTTTTAGTTTTGTTTATTAATTCTTATTTTTGTGTAAGCCTACATTCTTCAACTTGTCTGCCACTTTACATTGGTACATCTGAATTTCCCCACCAAAGAACAAAGCATATTTGCCTACTATTTATCTCAATGTTTTAAATCTCTTAACTGTCACTCATCATGCGGTTAATATATGTGCACTGTAAAAAAAAAAAAAAAAAAAAAAAAGTATTTAATTTACGGTCAAATACCATAAATTAGATTGTGGTTGCCAGAATTTTATCATAACTATGGTAAAATATCAAAGCTCTCAGTATTTTACGTAGCTGTTTAGAAACCCATCTTCCAGCATCAGCAGCTGCATGTTTATAAATCCAGCTAGTGAAATTCATGTTTAGAGTTTCATTTATAAGACATGAACATGTTTTTTTCCTGTATTAACAGCTGCTATTTATATGTAGAATTCCTCAGTCCAGCTCCATTTATAGATATTGCCAGGTGTTTCAATATCATCAGCTGCTGTTTAAAAACCTTGCTTGGAATGGCTTGTGTAACTGTGTGCAGACTCATTTTCAAACTCTGCCTCACTTTCCATGTCATCACCGGATGCTGCTTATTAATTCTTCTTGAAACAGTGCGCATAGCTTCTGTTTACAGATTTGTTAATAAACTATCAGGACTTTCAATATCACTGGCTGCGATTTATGCATTTCCATTAATAAATACAGTGCAATTTGGAAATACCATTCAGTAATATAAAGTGTTCACAATCAATGGCTGCTTCTTAAAGCAACATTTAGAAACCAGACTGGGGAAATTAGAACAGATGTGGACCAATTAGGATTTTTTATGTATGCCAGCTTCAAGGGTCACAAAATGGAGTATCATCCTTCAGAAAACACAGAAATAAATGTCATTCTAAATAAAGCAGAGGGAGGACCAAAAGTGTACTGGCAGCAATGTCTAAAATGATGTACCGTAATAATAGGGACCAGGTGGATCCTTGACTGTGGAAAACAAAACCAGTTCTTCTCATTTTTTTCTCCAAAGGATCGGTTAAGAACTGGCTCCAGCACCAGCTCTGGCTTTGCTTTCAAGCTGCTTTATAAAATAGGTAGCATAGCAGGGTTCATCCCAGTACAAAAAGTTGTTTCACTGGTTTGAAAAGCTGCCTTTTTCTTCTGAAAGTAGAATAATTGTATTATTCTATGTAAAGTGTTTAAACACCTAACAGGAAAAATCCATGATTAATTAATACTAAAGAGTCACTAGACCTAGAATGAGTTTCAGAATAAAGCCATAAGCCAAACATTTTATCAGACAAGTCGGTGCTACATTTTCCTTTTCTTACATTCTTCTCCTCTTCTGTCCAAATCACACAAATGATTCTGAAAGTGAAGCGCAGGCTTCGGAGAGTTGAGGAGAGGTCAATCTCGCCCTCCGCATAATCGTTGTGTTGGAGTGTCTGATTGTATTAGGGTTGAGTGAATAACTGTAGCTGGCATAAATAGCATCATGTTTTGAACTATCAGTGCAATTCCTAGCCTTGTGACTGACTCAGTTTCTATTCATTCTCCCACGCTCTCCTGAAACTCTTTTTTTTTTTTTTTTCCGAAAGTGTTTGAAGGACAAACGCGGCACAGCAGCGAGGGTGTACTGGAATTAAGAATGAATGCGTTGACTGATCAACTATCATTATAGGAGCTGATAAAAGCAGGCACTGCAGAACGTGGGCTTCACTTGCAAAATAAAGCATTTTTTGTTTTACCTGCAATGTTTTAACGTGTTGTGGGGAAATAGCAAAAAAAAAAGAAAAAAAAGAAAAAGTATTAACTGTTGAACTATCTGTAAACAGAGGTGTTTCTATTGACAGCTTCAGAACAATGCTAACTCTAACTTTGGCTTCATGAGATGAGAGGCTACTTAGGCTGTTGCATTTTTCTGATTTTGGGAGAAACAGACATGATTAAAACGCACATGCTGATGTTTTGACTTTTGTGTTTTCAGTAGAATGAAACGCCGAAACAAAAGGACTAGATTAAACTATTATTTAGTATTCTATACAATTATTTGAAATTTTAAAGCTGAAAATTTCAATATTAGGTGGATTATTTATTGTATTTCCTCTCTAAATAAAAAAAATATTGGAAGTTGTAATAAAACAAATAAACGCTGCAAAAGAACTAAGGAAATTTATGATATTACTAAATTTAACACTAAACAGTAGAAGATTTTGGCATATCTCCAACAAAAGAAACATCACAAAATAATAGAAGCATGTTTTCTTCAGTATGCAACTGAAACAAAAGTCTCTCATGGTGACGGGAAATTAAGTTTTGATATCCCTCAAAAAAAAAATTTTTGTATTTGGTGGTGAAAAGTACTTTCCTCCAATGCAAATTTAAAAAAAAAAGCATTTTACATGTCAAACTCAGAAAATTACCTGTGTTTCTTGTATTTTTGTCCAGTTTGTTTATATTTTTGCTACGACAAATTTATTAATTATGTTTGAATATATTTAATGTCCATATAGAAATTCAACAAGGCATGCCGTTCAATTTTTGTAATAATTCAGAGGTTGGGTTTGAGTACTTATATTGCCACCGTGATGTGTAAACACTAACTTTTAAAAAGGAAGGGGGGGAGGAGCGGCTCAGTGAAAAGAATAAACACACTGTCTGGAATGAGTCTGCTCTGCAGCGACTGGGTGCTGTTTATATGAATATGTATGATGTAACAAACGCCTAGGAGCTGACCTACTTCTGCGTCTCCTCTGCTCATGACTTGGTCCCCTTCCGGGGTAACTCTGTCATCTTGCAACACACTGTAATAGCAGGAAGCAAGCCGCTCTCATGTACAAATCAACATGCTCCCGCTTGACGGTTTTGCAAGTGATAATCACTGTCTGCCAAGGGAAGAGCCCAGTGGTGGTCCAGCAGCCGGAAGATTCCTCAGGACTTTAGCATTCCGTCATGTTTAGCATTTGTGTTTACCTTTGTTTGTCAAAAGTAAATGTTAACTTGAGCAGTTGCGTGATATGAAACAAGGAAATGGTAGAAGTAAAGCAAATGTTTGATGGACAGGGGCACATGAAAAAAAAAAGAGTGCTCTTCACAAATCTGGGGCTGCACACTGGAGAGCAGTCGAAGGCAACATCTCATAAAGTATCTTTATCTGGGATCATTTTTGGTATGGTGCCAAACGCTGTAAGCTTCACGAGTGGGAATAAGAGAAAAAATAATCTATTTCAGAAAACACAGAAAGACAGAAAGCTGGCAACTCCTCAAATCACACTTCCAACATTTGATAAAGTAAAAATGGGCTAATTTAGTGTATCACTCAAGTGATTACAATCCAATACATTCCTCCTGTGGCTATTAAAACATGAGACTGAGGGCAGGAGGTGCGCACTGTTTTGCAAAATAACTTTTCCACATATTGCCTTCTGTTTCATTGGGATTTTATGTAGCATATCAACACAAATAAGTGCCTAATTGTAAAGCCAGAGAAAAAAGATAGTAGGTTTTGAAACAAATATGAAGAATGTGGCCTATGTTTATCTTCCACCCTTTTACTTAGATATCCCTATATGCAATGCTGAGCAACTTTATTCAGAAGTCACCTAATTAGTAAACATGCATAAACCCAGTTGTTTCGCGAGGGTCTCTGAGTTTTGTTAGAGATCATTAGTGAACAAACATCATCATGAAGACCATGATGACCTTAACCTGTCATCCTGTCAGGTTAAGGATGACAATATTGAGAGAAGCAGTCCAGAGGTCAGTGGTGACTCTGGAGGAGCTGCTGACATCTTGAGCTGAGGTGAAAGAATCTGTCGACAAGTCGAATTTTAATTGTGTGCTCCATAAATCAAGAGTTCCTCAAAGCCTGTGAGTCTGCAAAAGACTTTAAATCTTAAACATACAGCCAGAGCTACAACAGAGTGGTCTAGACGAAAGCATGTTTATGTCTTAGAATGACCTAGTCAAAGGCAGGACATAAGTCAAACTGAGAATCTGTGGACGGATTTGAAAATTGCTCAACATCCAATTTGACTGAGCTTGAATTATTTAGCAAAAGAAATCCATAAGATTTCAGTCTGTAGATGTGCAAACAGGGTAGAGGCGGACCACAAAAGACTTGTGATCGTTTAAGTGGAAGGAGGCTCAATAAAACATTGAGATGGAATACATATGCATGTCATTCTCAGATTTCAGTGTCTAATATATTGTGAAAATCAGGCTCCCATTTTCTTCCACTTCACAGTCTTCAGCTATTTTGTATTGAGCATTAACGTTGGTGGGTATGATGTAACAAAGAAAGTTTTAAAACTTTTTCAAGTTCAAGGGGGACAAAACACACTGTGCAACTCAGTGGAGGAAGAGGAAAATGCACAAGTAGCTATAAATGTTCCTGCAACTCCTCAGCAAAATAAATACAAGTACTCTTTTCCCCCAATGCTCTTGAGTCAACTCTCTCTTTGCTCCTTCTGTCGATCCAGCACTCCAGGTAAGCAAAATTTTATCTCAAGGTCGCCCCGAGTCAGGGTCAGAGGTGTCGCTAAGCGCCACGTTAATGGCAAACCTCTCATGTTTAACATTTCGCATCTCATTTGGAAAGTGCTGAACAGAGACTTTAATTAACATGCCAAGGTTTGAAGAATACCAGAGCACAAATACCTATGTTAACGTCTACTTTCTCAGAGTGCTGGAATTCACCAGTCAACCTAATTAGTGACATGTTAAAGCAAAATACTTTTATATTTGGTGCTTTTGAACATCATGCATTTGCTAAAGTAGAAACGTTTTAATATTGCGAATAAGCCTGACGGACAGAAGGTCGCAAGTTTAACCTCTCTATAATTGGCCCCACATTAAGTTCCAGTCTGAAATTATGCCTACTTCTTTTTTTTTGTTTACCATTTTTACCCTCGTATCTTTAGAAGCAGCTTTTAAATGAGATCAAAGTGAACCCTGCTTCACAGTACCCATATGTTCAAAGCTAATTTATTTCAGATGCTTGCAGCAGGATTCAACAAATAAAACGATATAAATAACATTGAAAAATGGATATTATGGTGCTTCAGGTTCCAAGTGCTGACCGTAAGAAAATTCTTAGTTTTATGCGTTTATGGCATGTTTTATTGTCACAACTGTTTCACATTGCTAAAATGATAAATGTTTTCATTATAGCATTCAACCCCGCATGTTTCCCCCTGACGGTTGGGAATGAATGATAAGGGAGGTTTGCAAAAAACTCCAGATCATGGATGCCCTTTTCCAGGCAATCTCCTCCACATGCAGCAACTTTGGGAAACAAGGATGTATAGAAAACAGCTTTTTGGATTATAAATTGTTGTTTTCAATATTTTTCTCTTTCTATTTTTAACTCTTACTCCCATTTCCTATTTGTCTTTATTTTAGAGCTCCTTTTACAATCTGGTTGTGATCCAGCAGCACTAAATGTGAATAATTGTAGCTTCATCCTTAGTCTTAAGATTTTCATCAGGAGTGTATATAGAAAACATAAAAGTGAAATTTTTCAACCCATACATGACAGTTTGCCTCAATAGAAACATTTTTATTGGAGAAATCACATTTGCTAGATTCTTTGAAAGTGCAGCTTAGACCTTTCATCTTGTCAAGGTAATCTGAGATCATCCCATTATTCCCATGATGGAGATTTTAGTTTAGCAGTAACAATACATAAAGTTGCTTTAAAACTGATCACACAAAGTCTAGACCCAAGAGTAAAATTGTTGTGTGTTAATTTTTTGTCTCACGCAAGCTTTACTTTTAATTCTACTTCTTTTTGTACTTAAACATAGTCAGAAATCATAGTCAGGTATAAAGAGATTGTTGCCAAGCCATGAAACAGGAACAGCAGGTTTTCTGAACCTGTAGATTTATAAAAATGGTGGAGACCATTTCTTATTTCAATGCATGGAAGTTTTAAAGAATGAAGTTAACTGTGTGCGTTAAAAACTGTTGGTTTGAAGGGGAATAAAGTGTAACTTAATGGTTCAGCGTATCCAGTGTGAACTCTCAAATTTAATTAAGTTGATTTATAGAGCATCAAATTAAATGTCAATTCTAGTTATAACACAACAGATCCGATGCATCTCCAAATAAACTCACCTTAATGCAAACCTCAATCTTATTGACAAAAATTTAAATGCATATCCCAATTCAGTCCTAGTTACAATACAATGCAGTCAAACAGTTAATATTAATCAGCGGTGGGCACTGCCGACTAAAAAGTCAGTTGAGCTAACTCTAAAGCACTATACCAATATGATATTTAGAAGATAATGCTAAAGTGCTAATATGCTAACTTGAATTCAAAGTTATCATTCAAGTTTAACTCAAAGTAGCCCTTGAAAGAAGCAACTATTTCATTTCAACGTTATAATTTACATGTTATATAATGTTGCTATAGGTATATGTATTTATGCCTATACCTTTTTCTCTGCTGTTCATGTTTTATTTTGTTCCTGGGTGTTTCTTATTTTCTATAAAGTTATTGGGGAAAAAGGGAGCAAAAATGTAAGACAAGGACTCAGAACCGCTGCAGAGTTTTTACCCATTTCAAAATAAGGGCATCCATTTAAACATCTAACTACTTGAAGTAGTTGATAACCAAATGTCGAACTTCATTCAACTGAAAGTTTACTAAACAGTGAAGTAAACTAGAACTTTAGAATTTATCCTAAAAAAATAATTTAGGAAAAGTTATGTACACTAAACATTTTCAAAGTTAGTGAAAGCTCTAAAAATAAGTTGCAGTAGTGGATAAGTGGATATGTACCCACCACTAATACTCCTCTTTGATGAAACGTTATCAATCTAAAGAAACCCAGCCAGCTGCATCAATTTGATCAAGCTGACTGAGCAAAAACGCAATGCACTGTAAAAGGGACTTGGAGATGAAACAGCTGTTGCATGTTTTAAACCAGACAATATATTTGATTGTCTACGATACCATCGATATGATCAAAGAGCTCTTTTTTTAGCCAAGCATGAAAATTACACATGAAGCGAACTTGACATGAAAGAAAAGCAGGAAAACCACTGAACATGTCTTGTTACAAAGCCCCCTGAAAGATTTCTTTTTCAACAGTTCAATGAACAGCCCTTTCGGTTGGTTTAACTAAGTTAATATGGCCCTCTGGAAGCAAAAACATGCTCACCCCGGGTTTAAAGTTTCACCAGGTTCGACTCTTGAAATAACATTGAAGTGTTGCATTCAGGAAGCTGGAGCACAGAGGAAGCAAAAGAACTCAGGTGCTCCAGGCTTGATTAGACCACACAGGAGGAGACGGAGCAAAAACCCGGTCAACTGAAACTGCTGCGCTCTGCTGGAGCCCCTGGTGACGCTCACCCCAATGCAGAAAACAGAGTCAAAGTACTCTGTTTTCTGAGTAAAAGAGAAACTATTGTCTTAAGAATTTAGATTGTGGGTGGCGGTTTCTAATCTGTAGCAGTGACTGACTCCGCCTGCTGTAAGTGGCTGATGGGCAGCAACTGGAGCCCAAACCGGCGGTGTAAGCACGGTGGATGACACAAGCTCCGCTACAAACAGATGAGGTAGCACAAAGGGCAAAGAGACGAAAAGACAACACAGTCAGCTGTAGCTCAGCGGGCAGCGGCTGAAACAGGAGCATTGATGGCAGGACTGTGGACACGACCAGTTTGCTCCATCTAAGTCAGCACCACAGAGAGAGCTTGCTGAACAGGCATCAAGGAAAACTGAGTACACAAACAGGACGGGCTGGGTGTGTTGATCAGTGAGCAGCAACTACTCTGACAAAATAACGACACTGTCGCCTCAGATTCCTGCAATGCTGTTGCAGATCTTGAGCTGAAGGAGCAAAGAGGCTTTACATGCCCTGCAACTTAAAGGGTTCATCACAGAAAAGTCAGTAGAACTAGAGACAGTCCTCATTGTGTCCTCTCTGTTTCATTCTGAGCAAAGCTATGCTAATGTCTCTCCAAACAGGCCTTTACAGGATGTGTCAGACACATCAGCAAAATAGAGGGCAAGGGAGACAAAGACAAACAAGCACAACTGCATTCACACTCAGACATGCTGACACTACTGTGCACAGAGATAACAGCAGAAGAAGCTTGTGAGTGTGAGTTGGGTAAGCTGTAGAGCAGTGAGTCAGAGGGAATAACGTGTGTTTGTGTGAAGGTTTAAAGCCGGATTTAAGAGAGGACAGGAGAGACTATTGAATAAACCAGAAAGATCAATCTCTAAATCAATAAGACTTTGTTTATGGAACTCTTTGCATCTAGCTTAGGTTAAAGAAAGATTAAATAAGTTTTATAGAGCTACAAAAATGAAAGAAATGTTAACAGACATGGACCCAGTACAAATAACCTTGACATATATATTTTCCAAAACCGATTAAATTGTAGTCACACTGAAAATAATACTAGAGTTTGTTCAATGAGATACCAGAGAAAGTGCTTGAGGACAGAAAAATGCAGTGTTGTCCTTCCTACACCTGTTTCCAGAGTAAAAAGGAAAACTACAATTTTCCCTTTATTAAAAGAGAGAAAAAATAGCTCTTGGGAATATTTAAGATGCAAAAAACATAGCCAGGTATGGTGTTGAAAAAAGGAGGCACCACTTCTGTTTATAAACTATTGCTGCTAAGCTTCATGTGGCATGTATGCTAAGCAGCTTGTTGGTTACAACAGCTGACAGCCTGACTAATTAAGAATTGAGTTGGAGCCTGTACGTCAGGAAACATTTGGGTTGGGCATAAAAAGTTGGCTGAAAACAGCGTATCTTGGTCTTAATCAAATTATTATAGGCTTGTCATACTCTTAATATTACACTTTGAGGTGCAGAGCAGCAGAAGTTATATTTTGAATAAAAAACTGAAGATGTATCAAATTTAAAATAAATCCCAATAAATCAATAATCTCTTTTTAAACATATCTAACCAAAACCATCAATAAATGAGCAAGTGAAACACAGGGAATACTCACCATGTTATCAGACATGCTGAGATTTATACCTGAAATACATCATTTCAGGTATAAAATGGTGCATCAACCTTGGGGTGTTTTAAACTGATCATGCATCAGTTTTTGGCATCAAAATGAGGACATTATATTCTGTATTTTACTCCTCTATTGTTAAGCTACACCAATCTATAACATCTACAAGAAGAAAGTCACTTAGAAATATTTGATTTTGATCTGGAGTCAATTTGTCAGAGTCAACTGGCCCAAAATAAATGGGTAAAGAGAGTAACAAAGTTTTCAGATAATAATTTACAACTGAATCAAATTGCACAAGACATTACCATTTTTATGATACTCATAAATGTGGAAATTATGGAAATTAGGAAGATTAATTTCCATAATCTCCCTATGGAAGACAGGGGGATCATCTTTATATTTTCTATCTAACTTGATAGAAATGATAAAATTCTTTGAAATGACGTTTGTTAGGAACTGGCAAGATTCCAATGAAATCTGCAGTGAAAGGAATCACAGTTCAATCTGAAGAAAGTAACATTAAGGCCAGAGAGGGCGCTGCTGAGCAGCAGTAAACTGCACACACCCTCAGGTTTCAAACGTAGGGGGTTGGGTGGAGATGTGCAGGGTGGACTGACCCTCGGTCTCCCCACAGGCAACAACTCTATAGCGAAAACGGCTTGTGTGTGCGTGTGTGTGTATACGAGTGTATGCATGCGTGTGTCGCTCTGACATATCTCTCCACACTGCAGCCTAATCAAGGGGAAAGAGGAAGAGGGAAGAACGACAAGTGTGAGTCAAGTCGTCACGCAACGGCTGGCGATACACTCTGGGATAGCTCTCACCGGCCCTGGAGCGCAGCCTTTTATAGCAGCAAGCTGAGATCTGACACACTCTCAAAACGCACAAAACGAAAGGATGACAGCACTTCAACAAAATTTTGACCAACAGAGTAGCAGCACATGTTGCAGTCGAAGCCATCACATCAACATTTGTTTTTATTACTAATATTATCCTCATAGTTGGTGATAGTAATTAGTTTTAAATTACAGATGTGATTGAACTCAGCAAATCTTCATTTCTCTAAGGTATTTATTTATTTATTTTAATTTTCCGACACAGAACCATCTGCCTCATTTACTTTTACAACCATTCGTAATCCCCAATAGGATGAGTGTGTTACCTCCCTGTCTCCTGGCAGCATCCTAGTGATGATCAAAAGCATCCTGTATGTGCATGCCTCTGTGTGTGTGTGTGTGTGTCTGTGTCATTCAGGGAGAAGTGTGGACAAAACAAATGGTGAAACCAACACCAAACCCTCTTGTGCCAGTTAATTATTTGCAGTGCTCCAGATGCTGTCACAGGCTGAACACCGCTGCTTCGGACTTCGCTGAGGGCGCTGGCTTTGTGAAAGCTCGCTGGCCCTTTAAATAATACTACAACTAAAGGCGAGGAACGGGGCAACACTGATACAGCAGACAGAGCCTGATGGCAATTATTTAGATGTCCGCTTGCTAATTATAATCGAGCATGACAGGTGCCCAAAACGATTTGTGAGCAAACTGCCTGTGAGCTTCTGTGTGTGGCTATCTGCTTTTGGATACAGATAAAGATAGCCCAGCCCATGTCTTGTCAAACAATCATCGGTTTCTGTTTCTGCCAGGCTCTGCTACCGTCTCTGATGACCCTACAGATAGTGAGATGGTCTTACAATGGTTGTTTCACCATTTGCCTGATGCCAAATATTATAGAGCCAGGAGGTATGGAAAGCAAGAAGACAATGATTGATATTAAGTGTTCCATATTTTGTCACATTTTAACCATCAACTATAGATGTTTTTCCATTTTCTGTGATAGACCAGCAGAAGTTGTGAATAATTGAAAAGCGGCAATTAAATGACAAAACTAAGAATCTGTCTTATGTATTCATCACCTTGAGTCACTGTGTTTTGCTCCAATTATACCCAAGTACCTGTTGGTGTATCTCCACTAGTTTTGCACATCTAGACACAATGAATATTTTGCCAATTTTCTTTTGCAACAATTTTTACTGATGGTTCATGGTTCAACACATCTAAATCAAATGATGGTTTATTAACAGACTTCTGCAGAACTTAGTGAAGCATAGTGAGGGGGAAGGTTGGTACATTTGAATCAGCTGTAGTGGAGCAGCAGCACATCTAAAATTGGTTGGAAATCAGTGATGGGTCATGTGCAGAGATCAGTGAATGAGAAGTGCTGGCTCCCCACTCTTTTTCCTTTTCGCTGCTCAGCTCTCACTCTCAGTGGCTCTATCCTACTCACGGCAGAGCATTGTTTTAATTAGTAACATGGTGGCCTTGTAGCCAATTATATGTGTGAATATGGAATCATACAATTTGTAAAAATAGAGAGGGGGACAGACAAAATCGGCAGGTGGAGAACCTGTCTGTCCCTTCAGTCAGTAGACAGCAGTGAGGAGGAGACTGTACTGAGGAAATTGTTTGGTTACTGAATTTGGTTCTTTTTGGCAGATTTGTTTGCAGTCTTTTGTTCATTTGTTTTTACTGGCAAATTTAACTAAACAAAGTGTTTTATATGCCCAAAAGTTTAGTCTTGGGCTTGTTTATCTACGCTTCCACTTGAGTTGTGGATCTCTGCAGATTCTCCAGAGTTATCACGGCCCTCTTGCCTCACCTGTCGGTTTAGGTGGATGGCCATGGCTTGGCAGGTTTGCAACTGTGCCAAAATAGAAGACTCTTAATCCTGAAACTAGCCTTTCATAATTCTGAAGATTCTTGTTTAAAATTTATTTTTAAACAAGTGTTGCATAAGATTATCAAATATTCATAACCATTTTGATTATATCAAACCACAGACTCTGCTCTAGTGCGAGAGGAACCCTTGGGTGTTCCTGAGCCAGTCATGAGATATAATCAGTGTGAACCTGGTCCAACCTGAGGCCTCCATATCCAATGACTTTTTCCTAAACAGAAACCCAAAATTCCCAATTAGGCTTATTTGGATGCAGAGAATCAGTGAGTATATTCAGGGTTTTTCAATCTGCCGTTAGTCTCCTAAGGTTAAGCTCTGGTGGACAAGTTTAGAATTTTTTTAATGATTAATTTAATTCAGTGGGGGGAGCTAAAGAAAGCAAAGCATGAAAGTTGCAGTTGAAAATTAGGATTAAACTACCATTAACTTTGAAATCTTCCCAAGTCAAAAATACTTTTAATGCTGTTTAAAACGTTTTTTCCTTATATTGTTTGAGGTCTAAAACAATCCCACAGCATTTTTGCTATTTTGAACAGCTTTAAATTTCTACAAATATATGCTTAATAGAAAATATTTTGATTTTGAGATTGGGGAGAAATATCTGTGATCTATGAATTAATCACAATAGGAAATAGAATTTGGGTTTGAGCATTTTTTCTTTTTGGTAACGCTGCAGTGACGGATATTAATTCTTTTTGTCGAATGGTTCTACATAAAAAAAGCATGTTTTTATTGGTGTAACTTAACTCTAATGCTCAACCCATAGAAGTATTTTCCTTTCAAACAGAATTTTCTGCATTTTAAAGAAAATAAACAGACTTATTAGCAATGCAAGATTATTGCCAATAAAGATGAAAAAGTAAATGTAAATTTTCCTACTCTTTGTAGCAAGTATAGAATAAAACATAAATTTTAATTTTCACAGCTGCAAATTTTGATTCAACTCCAATGTGTCTACAAGATCTCGAGACACCACCAAGGACAGTAGCTCATTTTCAACCATAACTTATTAGCCTGCTCATTAGCCTGAGATTTGCCAAAGATAAAGTGGCAAATCTTCATCTGGGTTTCTTAAGTTAACTATTGATTGTATGCATTTGATAAGAGGACCAAAAAAATATCATCTGCAAAATGTTGTACTAATTTCAAGAATTCTGAACTTGAAAGAAACACTGATATTGGCCATACGAGATGAAGTACTAACAAATGATAGCCCCAACACAATCCAATGAACCTTTAAACATCGCAAGAACCAAAGTTGCTTGAGTAGGAATCAAACAATTTTTTTGTAGGGGAGATAAAAATACTCTTGTGCCTTATATGTGTTGTGTTTGCTTGTTTTTTGGTTTTTATTATTATTCATTAGTATCTGTGAATGTGCTTATCAATTGGTCATGAGCTTTGTTATGATCTAAGTGAAGGTGATGTAATTCTAAGTCTTAAAACCTATTAAAAAAGGTTTATTTCTGTCACATTAGCACTGTTTAATATGCATAAATACTCTGTGCTACAAGGAAATTTTAAGCCTTCCATTTTAAGGCAAAAAGAAATCCAGATTCCTCCCTTGGGGCTGAGCAGGTGGAAGACTCATCAGATTGTAGATAGTATATCCAATCACTAAACTCAAGGCAGTTGCAGATGAATAATGAATATGAATTGAATCCTCTTTACTTCCAGGTACAAGGGTGAGTGGGAGACGGAGTCAAATACATTGATGGGACAGGGTGACTGTGCAATGTTTATACATAGTTAAGACAGAGCTGCATTACAGTCTGCCACTTTGACTGCTTCACCTCTTTGCTGCTTGACTGTGTGTGTGTGCATGGTGTGCAAATGTGTGGACACACATCTCTGTGTCTCAGAGTGAGGCATATTGACATCCTTTACTGTGACCCTCTGACTCCTGACAACTCCAATCAGCAGGATGAGTGGGAGGCAAAGGGAGGCGGTGTAAGTCTGTAGAAAACTGCTATGATGAGGGTGTGTGTCTCCATGAGTGGACCTATGTGTATGAGTGAGAAGAGAGGGAGACTTTTGCATGCTAATTGGTGCTTTCTTGGGAAAGAAAAGTTAATAAAAGGAGACAAGAACACTTACTTTTTATGCATGCTGCCATTGTCCTATTGCAGTTGTGGTATTCCAAGCAATACAATCCCTAATTGTATGGTTAAATATCAGATATTACATTAGGATACTGAAGTACTACAATATACAACACATTATCTGGAATTATATGGGACTAACAGCCTCTATCTTCAGTAAACATTCTTTAAATTGCCATGTTGCATCCAAATGAACGGCTGTTTGTGTAACATCATTCAACATGTCACGTCTGATTATGTTGGCAATTATCTATTAGCACTATCGTCTGCATCGAGTTTAGTGAGAGTCACGTGCAAAGCAGTGTGACCAAATCATTTTCCATCATCAAGGTCCAGATTTAGATTGGTTCATCAGCTCCGGTTTGATGCCAGGCGCAGGTGTAAATGAGAGACAGAGAAGCTGTTACACTTTTGCTTTAACAAAATCCCACATGTTTTTTCTTCAGCTCTCAAGAGAAGAGCAAAATCTACCATTGAATGCATAGATGTATGAGGGATTTCCAACACACAACCCAAAAAGAAAAGGAAGAGAAAGAAAAAGAAGCTGTCACTATCATTCCCTCTCAGAAAGCTAGACCACCTGGAAATGAAGGCTATGTGTTTGAAGACATGGCTGCATAGGTGTAAAGTAATTAACCTGTTGGATTAAATCTCATATTAGTTAATCTTAGAAGGAAGCTATACGAACAGAACAGTATTTATGTTTTAGTCCCCTTTGCAGTCTGTGGTCCAAGTAGGATATGGTTTACAGTTAACAGTACCAAAAGACTTCCTGTTTGAAACCATTGTCAGCTTGCAGATTTTGAAATATCTCTGACCTGTGTGTGTGCTCTTGTATATACTGCAAGTACAAGACCCTTCCAGCCATTTCCACCAACAAAGGGAGGTTGTTTGTGGAAACTAAGGACATTTTTCCCGTTGGAATGCACTCTATTAGTTGGGCTTAAAGGTATGGTGTGAATTAAGTTTTGTTTATGGCTGGAGTTAATAATAATATACTGGTTCGGGCATTAGCTACCTTGCAAGGATAAGCAGGAAAAGACAATGGATGGATGTGCAAAAAATTTTAGTCGTTTAGCTTTCCTTGCAGCTGCAGACTGTATTGTTTAATCCTTGGGTCATGTCAGTCAGCAAGAATTAACACCTAAAAAATTGCAGCATGAAGAGGGGAAAAAAACATGTATATGTAGCACCTGACTAAAAGTCTAATGACAAGCCTAACAAATGAAAAAGTGCATCCTAGAGTCTGGAAAATAAGGTATATATTCAATTTTCTAATTATTTATTTTCCAGGTTCGACCTTGCACTCAGGTTTGAATATAATTAATTTACTTAAAGTAGTAAAAGAAAACTTACCAGTAAGTACTATAACATTAATATTGATATGTTATAATTTTAAAAATATATGTCCAAACAGAGAACACAGAATGGTGAAGTACAAAGAAAAAAACACTGCATGTCATCTTTAAAGTTAGTGATAGACTAGTTTTGCCTGAGGAGAATCTAGTCACTGAAACAGAGCAGCAATCAATCTTGAATACAAGTTTAATACAAGGCAACGGTTTATGATCATACAAACTGACTATTTTTTTGAAGTTTTGAAAATAGGAAGTTAATCTAACTAAAGAGAAGTATCTTGTTTAATAAAATCTGCTTTCCAGAATAAATTGGTGCATGTATGTAAAGTAAAAAAATAAGTACTTTATAGTACATCGTGAAAAATATGCGCGATGGAAACAAAAAACACTTAAAATTGACAGTTTTTGCCTGGGGTCTCTCACTTCAAATCAAACCCTTCACTCTGTTTTATGTCCTCATATTTCTCATACAAGGTACAGCAAAAAGAAAAAAAAAATACGACCCAGCAAGTTTGCTGAGCACACAAAAGTCAGGTAGCCAATCTGAGTAAAGACTGAAAGGGCAAAAGAAGGGTGAAAGTGATTGATGCCTAATCTGGGGCTCCGTTTCATAAGGCAGTAACTGCACTTTCATTTCTGTGAGAAGTGCGTTAGCCTCAGAGAGCCCTGTAAAATCCAAGAGATGATAAAGTAGATGTATGCTGTACTTGCAGTCCACTCTCTCTCTCTGCAGGTAGACCTGCTTCGAATTTCAATGGCTGGAATAAAACTGTGAGGTTGAATTCCAGAGGTTGAATACACTGTACGTCTCATGACATATCTGCCAATAATAGCCACTGTTTACAACTAAACATGAATTTTATTTATTTCTGCCAGCGGTCAGAGGCTTCCACACAATCTTTCAAAGGTATATAAAAGTGTCACATTAGAAATTCCCCGGTCTATTATTACCTCTGCTGTAATGAAACATCCCACACAGGCAGTGCCAAAGCGCACAGCTTGGGAAGAGGCCTAAAGCCCCATGTTACATCAATTACACCTTAGTAATTACACCATTGTGTTATTTAATACATAAAGTAGAATCCAAATTTTTTACTATTTTGATTTGACAACAAATTTTAAAATGTACATTACATGAATAGTTTTCAACAAATCCTGCAAATCCACAAACTCAAAGTAAGGTGAACAAAATCCTATGCACAATATCAGGCTAAGGAGTTGACAGTCAAAGCAGGATGAATGTCAGATTTTAGTTATGTTATTAGAAAGAAATCAATGGATTTTCAAAATAAAAACACTTCCTAAACACTTCCTATTTGAATTTTTTAAACAAATTTCACAGTTTCTGGTACATTTAGCAAAATAGATTTATTTTTGCTAAAATTTATTTTTGGGGACATATTAAACCCATGTTTTCAAAATGATTTAGATCAATTACCTCATACACATTTGTGACTGCCTTATTTAATTGTTCATACACCAAATATAATTTAATAGGCATTAATACACACTGGAAATCAACTTCACTTTTGGCGGTACAGCCAACAAGTGCCAAGGAAAATGAGTAGCATATCTGGATTAATTGCTTTGCAAACGCCACTCCTTCAGCAATTCAGACAATAATCATACATGTCATTTGAGACTTTTAATTTTACTCATTTAAGACTTGAAATTGCCCGTTATAGACCTTAGACTTCACTTGGACTTCAGTTGAAAGACTTGAACTTTGTTTGGACTTACTTCCAAAAACCCAAGACTTGGCTTGAACCCACCCTTGACTTTGAGTTGCACTTGAAGTCAACTGGAATGCCCTGCGAACATGAGTGAAGCCACTGCTATACTATGACTATTATACTATGATAGACAATAATGAGAAATAGCCATTGCAAAAAAAATATATAAAATTCTTTTTCAGTTCTAAAAAGCCACAACAGATTGCTGGTGTTTGTTTTTCCTCTGCTACACCATCGACACCAAGCCGCAATCATTTCCCACTCATATATTTGTAGAATCATATTTTAAAATATAATACCAGAGTGTGTCAGCATCCCCATGGCACAAGTGCAAACAGCCATGGCAGGATGTGAAAATAATAAAGCAGCTCTGCGTATTGGAGAACACCAAGCCCCTCCACACTCCCAGCTCTCTGAGAGACAACAGCAGAAACAACACAGATACGATTGACTTGCCTAATCCAATTACATTAAGAAACCGTTGTTCATTTAAGAAGTACATTAAGCTGCAATTTGAGGAATATTTTCTGATTAGCAGACAGCAACAAACAGACTAATTGTTGTGCCTGGTGATTTGAGCTGCATAATATTATGCATGCACTGTCAATCATGCTCGACTCCTGGATGCAGGAGGGGGGCACAGACGCTGTCAATCGACAAACACCAACATACAAATCAGATGGAAACACATCTTTCCAAGTACACTGTGCCCAGAATGTCCATATCAGTGTATGGAGACTGCTTACATTTGTTTATGCACGGTTGTATTTAACAGTCTCGACATTTACCAAAATTGATTTTTTTCACAACCATGCATTTGTTTGTACATACAACGATGACTCTGTAATCCCATTTTAATTAGAAAGATGTAGCAAGCATGCTAAGCTCACACGCTCTATATTCCCTGCAGCGATGCCACGCTGGCGAGGAATCAATCACCAAGGCGCTGGTTGCCAGGGCAACAAAAAGGGGGCTTCTTCACTACTGTCTAAGTGGTAAATGATTGCCAGTACAACTCATCGGCGGATGTGAAGAGGTTTTATCTCTCCGTCTGCCTCCTCCCCTCGTCGCCATATCCTGAGAGTTAATTAAAAGCAGATGACATGAAATACATTTAAATCGGAGCAGGGAATGAAACATACAGCACAAATTGAATTGCAATGTCGGGAGGGGAGGAGGGACTGAGGTTGGGCGAATAGGTGTGAGGGGGGTGGGGGCTCAGCGGGGGAGGCAACAGTAGTGAAAAATGAACATGCGGTGTGAGAGTGGTGTGAAATGAAGATAAACATGCAGGTGCCTGAAGAGACTAGTGAACGCAGGAAAAGAAGGGAGTTGTGGAAGGGATCTGGCAGGTGAAACATTACACATCTGAAATTTTAACTCAAACTCTCATTAGCCAAACTCTTGACCCAGGAACTGACTCCTGTTTCACCTTCAACACTCAGGAGGTTTTCCTTCAGACTCAAGTGAGACTGCAGTAATGGGGAGGGAACAGTCAGAGAAAGGTTGATGGGTTATTTTAAACCTAAAATGGTAACTCCATGTACAATTCAAACCTGTTATTTACATACACTATATAAAAAGACATAACCTTTGCTTCTCACTGTCAGACAATAAATCAGACTAAGGGTTTTACTGTTTATAGGTCGGCAAGGATTACTAAAATACCAGAATAATGGGGGAGTTATGTTTTCTAGATAATGTTGCTACTTTCCACAAACTTAGACATTTATAAACACTAATATTTCTGTGTTTTAATCAAATGGGAAAGTCTGGGTGACACAGTGTCATAACTTTGTGGCCACATTTTAAGGTAATTCATAAACTCTGACCTAAATTGGGGCACATATGGATGTGGATGCATCTTAAAGCAACACACTGCTTCCAAATCACTAATGTTTCTTGCAAATCACAAAAGACGTTAGCAAAAGAACTGTGAACCTCCAGGGGTCTGGTTCAGCTTTGGGTATAATTTTCAGTTACCTGAATGTGCCATGTTTAGCTATAAAAGCAATAATAGGCATATCCTGAGCTGTTGGAACCTGCTACTGCTAACATTAGCAAGTTAACACTAATGTAATCATTGTTATTTTTTAACTTGCTGAAAATGCTCAAACCCAGTAATCACCCACATATCCTAACTTGTAGTTATTGTTTGCATTTGTCAACTGAGACTAGTTAAAATCTGTATAGTTATAAACATTTAGAAAAAACATTTTTATTGTCACATAAGGATGAGATAGCAGTATAAAATAACATACAGAAATACTTCAAACAATACACCATTTTCTCATGTCTACCCATATGCAGAAATAAATAAATCTATCATCTTCATTCTGATAATTAGCAAGCAGACTATTTATGGCCAATCATATTTCAGATTTTAATGAAAGAGCTACAAGTACAGTTTTAGTTTCCACTGTTAACTATGCCTACAAAAACAAGATGAAACATGGACTCCTAACATGTATGGGTTTTCATAGAACCCATATATGATACAATGTCATGGTGGTTAAAAACAACCTGATGCATTATTTATGCTAATAACAGGTATAATGCAATAAAAAATAAAGCTAATGGTAATTGACATATAATAATTAAGCATTTTAATGACAACTGGTATATCGAATTGGTCATTAAATAAATGTCTACCCCACTGACAACTCTACAATAACCAAAGCCTGATCAATTCTGCATAAATAGTTTTAAGTTCCAAATAATAATTTAAAACCAATTTCTTTTCATCTTAGTAAAACCAGATCAAACATAATTCAGAAAGTGTTTTGACATATTTTGAATTAGGACTACATAAATACATTTAATTGAATTCAATAAAAAAATATAATTTCTTCCTTATCTAAACCATTTTTATATTTAGACTTGAGAAATCCACACTTTTTTTTTTTTTTACTAAATAATTAGTCATGAATCTAATTTTTACTTTGGAAAACTTTATATTTATCCAAAGTAGCCAAATAATACCAAAAAATATCTCCAAATAAATTCACTCTACCACTCACAACTTTTAAGCCTTTTTGAAAGAAAAACACTTCGATGTTGCAATCCAAGCCTAAAGAGCTTCACAGAAAGGTTATACATCCAGATTGTTAGCATTGAGATCAACAATTATAATCAAGAGGCAATCAGTTGTCTATACAGAGAGCCATTATATGAAGTGTAATCTCTTGAATAAGCTTGATTTTTGGATTACACTAGCTGCAAGACATTTCTGTGAAACCTTTTAAGGCTAGAATTAAACACTGCCAAAAGTCTAAGTCTGTTGTCTACAAAGCAGCCTTTCCAGCTACATGTATTGAGCCAGATCAAATCTCTCCATCAGCCTCTTTGTAATGCTCAGCACACATTGCATTGGCCCACGAATCAAATGGCAAGCACACCAGCAAGCTCAGGTTTGTCCATCTGGCAGCAGACATTGCCTCCTTATCCATCGGGATCATTCCTTCCTCCTCTTCTGCCTCTCACTACTGTCTTTCCAATTAAAAGTTACACATCAGCCTGAAGTCTGAGCCAGACTTCCAGATGGTTGGAATGACATAGCAAGCTTTTCTCCTCTTGCGTTGTCAGTGGAGAAATCCCTTACCTGCGTGTTTTCTTTTTTCTTTTTTCAAAACTGCTGTGCAGCTAGGCGGTTGGGGATGCTTTGGGAATTGAGTCAAGGCCTTCTTCTCAGCTAAATTTCCAAACTTTGCGCCGTACCTTTCAGAGACAAAACTAAAATGGATCAAGAACTTCTGCAAGTTTCAAAATGTTCATATAAAGTAATGCCATCTTCTTAGCTCAATATTTAATTTTGCTTTATCTCTGCTAAAAAGACTGCGTCGTTCCCCCTGATCTTTTTTTTTTTGTAGAATGATAATATAAGCTGTGTCTTATTTTTCTATCTTTTTTCAAGTTTCCAAATTAAACTCCAAAATATTTCCATAAATAACTGGCTTGATATTAAGCATTTTAAATGTACTTACATTAAGTGCTAGTTCATTTTCTTTCTAGCTTCAATGGATTAGGTTATTTGAAGTTTTCAGAAACAAAAGAGAGGTGTCAGCTTTAATTTTGCTGTCTTAGTGCCCTATGTGTTATCTAACTTTCTTGAGGTAAATCAGTGTTTTACCTCTTCTAAAGCTTTTTACACAAAGATTTGCTATGGAAAAATGACCATTACTGCTATTGAAACTAGCATCCTGTGCTAGTTTTAGCTGTAAAAGTTACCACATTCCAATGTGAGAGACAAGAATAATTAAAATGCTGGCATTCATCTGTCTCCATGGTTTGCTTTACTTTGGCTCTTTAGTTCTTTGAAAGTGTTGTTGCAGTTAAGTCTGATGGGCATATCTAATGAGAAGCTGTCTTGCCAATGGGCCAGTTTTGCAAAGCAAAATGAGGCTTTATAATTATTTCTTCCAAGGATTTCTTGAACTGGTCCACAGTCACTAATGCCAAAATGTGGTCAAGATGGATATTATTGTGGTTAAATAAATAAAAGTGGGGCTGTGTAACTAGCTGAGAAAATTAAAAGCCCCTAACTTCTTCCCCAACAACTCAACAGGAAATTTAATCTTGAAATCAACGTAACCAGTTTCTACCTGTCACAACATTAACTTTTAGCAGATATTACAATAAGGCCCTCATCACAACAGATTAAGATTGCTCCAGTCTTCAGAGCCGTAAGAACTGTACAAACCAGGTGTCAAATCTGGACAATGTTATATGCAATGCAACTGAGCTGCCAAGGGTGGTATGTTAAATAAGAATAATATGTAACAACTCTGTAATATGTAACTCTGTAATAATATGTTAATAAGGACCACTGCTGGCCTGGAATGGGTGTGACCGGGAAACGGCCTTGGAGTGAAACCTCCATGTCCTCCAAGTTAACTACTTTGTTAATTTGCTGATAACCAATCCACATCAGTGCATACAGATCATATAAAATGGATTAAAAAACCCCAACAACTTCTGCTTAATTTTTCTTCCACAAAAGATGACACCAGGGGAGGTTTTGTGAATATTTAAAATGGTCAGAAAACTCTCACGATGCATCAGTGAATAGTGAACTGCTTTCTTCATGAATCCCAGAAGACCTCTCCAAGAGACACCATTCAAAATCTGACAGTTGTTGTGGTTTAGTTTTATTCTGGTATTAAGACCAACTAGTTGGATATGAAGTTGAGATTTTTATGCAATATTTGTTTATATTTTGTAGAGGTCTATGGTATATCTTCTCCATTGTACATCCTGAGCTGATCACCAGTCCATCAGAGGACTAACAGAGAAACAGAAAACAATGCAAAGAAATGCAACTGCACCTAACATCACTTTAGATTCGGCAATTAATGTAATAAATGTTTTTGGGAGGAGGCCCCAGGGAAGACCCAGGACACGCTGGAGGGACTATGTTTCTCGGCCTGGGAACGCCTTGGGATTCCCCTGGAGGAGCTGGAAGAAGTGGCTGGGGAGAGGGAAGTCTGGGCCCCCCTTCTGAAGCTGCTTCCCCCATGACTCGACCCCGGATAAGCGGAAGAAAATGGATGGATGGATGGATGGATGGATGTTTTTGGACTATACCAGAAAATCAGGGTGAATTATTCTTTACACTACCTTTATCACTGCCTGAAACAGCTAATTTCACAAGTTATTTTTGTTATAGGCTGATGTATTTGTTATTTACATAATTTGAGTGATTCTAGTGGATACTGAGACATAACACGACAACCAAGACCACTGCAAATCCAAACCTAATTAAATTCTTAAAGATACAACAATCAACACTAACATAGTTGACACAAATACAACAGTCAATATGGCATTCCACTGACTGACCACAAGTTGGGGTTTTTTTTTGGCTGAAGGCAAACTATAATAGATCTGCCATTTGACTGCTGAAGGTCAACCTTGACTAGTGCGCATTCAGTGAACAGAAAATTGATGAAACCTGTGGTTCAACACGAGCCCACAGGTCAGTTTTGCCCTTGGGCCTCTGTTGGGGTTAATCTGGCTGTGGCAATTCTTGTAAATACCACATCATCATCAGTGACTGGAACTGCCTTGGTGGCAGTGGAAGAGTTTTACCCCAACCTTTACCGTTGAGTCCCTATGGCCAAAAGTTAATTTCAGTGCTGAGAGCAAGATTATTTTTGCTCCAATTCTTATTTCAAGGTTTAATAGGACAAGATTTTATGCATTTCTTCATTAAAATCAAAAGTGCACTGAAAGTCATGTACTGCAATTCCAACATTCAAGTACATGGTTACAAGACACGGGCTAGTTACTGGTAACAAGGTATCAGGTTTCTGAAAGTTAACATGGACCAATGAAAATCAAGCAATCACAGTAGAAAGTTTGTGCTTAATAATTACAGCACACTGGTAACACAGTGTCAAGGTAATTGACATTTAATAAAATTTCATATTTTCTATGCTATTTACTGATTTAAACAAAAAATATATATATATATATATTTGTAAACATTGGGCAAACTTATGCCCCAGTGAGTTCTTTCTGGCCACGGTTATTTGAGACAGGCTGCTAATGAACAAAAACAAAAATATATTTATTGGCATAAACATCTATCAGCCTGAACTGAAAGATGAAATAATAGTATACTTTTTACATTGTTAGGGTGTACTGCTGTTTGCAAATTCCAAAGATTTAATTAACAGTGCAGGAAAGCTAGAGGCAACACATCCCAAAACTCTGCAAAACTTCAGTCATTCTGTCAACAAGGCAGCATAAGCAGACTAAATGTTAAGGACATGACATCTAGGAAATAAGCAAGAAATTGCCTGACACACCTCATTTCTTCAATTTAAAGAAAACCAGCAAAATGAGTTAGCGCTGGGCGCCTTTGTGTCTACACTGTAGGTCGGCATCTCTGGCAGCCTCTCTTTCTCTTTCAGTCTCTGAATCAGCAGGTCCCTTCGGTAAACAAGGCAGAGTGATTGTTGGATTTGCATATTCCTGAATAAATTATATTGCATTTGTGCAATAAGCACCACACTCCTGTTTAGTAGCTTTTCCACCTCCTTTTTATTGCCTCCAATTTCTCTCTTCCTCTCTCTCTGTCTCTCTCTCTCTCTACACCATTCACACACACTGCCATGAATTAACCCTGAACACGAGGGACCACGAAGAGAAACATGCTGCTCAAAATTCATGCTTTCTGCAGTCAGAAAGAAACATGCCATTGACTCCCAGTGGGGTGAATACCTCCAAATACATAGATGGTTAATCAGGCTTGATAATGATGCAAACACAAGTCTGCCGCCAAGGACAAGGATGCTGACCACTCTCAGTGGTGAGGATGTGGAGTAGATACCTTGAACCGAGAGGAGGTTGAGATTAAAGACATCAGAGCTTCAGAGACACAACATGTAGATGACAAAGAAAAATGGCAAGATAAGAGGAAGAGGAAAGTGTGACCCATTGAGTTTATTCAGTCTCAGACAGGTTCAGGAACATGTGTTCATATTACTGTGCCCAGTGAAGCTGGGGGGGATGAGATTCTTGAGAAGAATATATTCAAAGACTGTAACCCATTTTTAATCAAGGGATCGCTGTGCTAAGAAAGCCTGAAAATAAATTTCCAATGTTAAAACCACGTGAAGGACCTCAACCCTTACCACACCATCAACTCAGCTGACTGCTTTTTTTTTTTTTGTTCTCTCCCTGACTTTCCCTCCGTTTCTTGGGAGATTTGGGCTGGTGGTATTTTGGCTGTGAAAAGGAAACCGTCGGACGGCGGGGGCATGAATATTCCAAATGACTAATGTTGCACATGCTTATTTTTGACATATCTGGTTTCCTTGGGGAAATAAAACACTTCTAATGCAGGGGGACCATCTGTTATCTGTTGCTGGTGTTTCAGAGCAGGCAGATTCACCACGCGCACACACGCCCAAAAATACACACAGGCGTACAGACACATATGTAGCACCGCAAGCAGACAGATCGACACATTTCCACTCAGCGGGGAGGCATACGTACACATCGAGCAGCACGCACATGTACTAACAGTACCATCCGCTGGGAGCCTGCACAACAGACAGGATCTAAACTCTTATACAAACTGAACATTCCTTTTTCTAATTCAGAATGTTTGTCAAATATGCTGTAAATCTTGGGCTATAGGTGACAGGGAATGCACTCACTTTTTATGTTCACCATAAATACCTGGCTCTGTCTCCTGGCAGCAGATGGAGCAGGATAATGTGCTGGTGGTGTGAAAGGGAGAATAAACTGGCTGTATGAAAACAAAACACGACACACAGGAAACAGCTCTCTGCATCACATCTATATCAGAAGAACCCTTCTTTTGATTTATTTCAAACTGAGACTGCAGGAAAATGTGCGGGAGATATAGAAAAACACCGCTTCCATGAATTGATAACCTGTTTTATTCACCAAGCTTCCAGGTATAAAAAAATACTCCTGTTTGTGTAATTAAATATTTTTGAAAGGTAAATCCAAAGGACAGCTTAGAACAATATGCTTGAATATTTTTCACCAAACTGTTGCCTTGCAGCAAGAAGGTTCTGGGTTCGATTCTCAGCCGGGGGTCTTTCTGCATGGAGTTTGCATGTTCTCCCTGTGCATGTGTGGGTTCTCTCCGGGTACTCCGGCTTCCTCCCACAGTCCAAAAACATGACTGTCAGGCTAATTGGTCTTTCTAAATTATCCCTAGGTGTGATGGGTGTGTGCATGGTTGTTTGTCCTGCTTGTCTCTGTGTTGCCCTGCGACAGACTGGCGACCTGTCCAGGGTGAACCCCTCCTCTCGCCCGGAACATAGCTGGGGATAGGCACCAACACCTCCCGACCCCACTAGGGACAAGGGTGTAAAGAAAATGGATGGATGGATGGATGGATGGATGGATGGATTTTTTCACCAATGGGTAATCTCTTAAATATACGTTTACACCATTTTCCAGGTGAAATATCTTAAACTACATGGCAACACTGAGCAGACTTTGACAATGTCTGGATCAAATTGCCTATAAGCACATGACCATTCTTCAATACTGCTTTGGACATACCTACTCCTTAGTTTATCATATTATTCCTCTAGGTCAGGGGTGTCAAACTCCAGTCCTCAAGGGCCGGTGACCTGCAACTTTTAGATGTTACTCTGCTGCACCACACCTGAATAGAATAATTAGGTTATTAGCAAGGCTCTAGAGATCTGATCCACACAAGGAGGAGGTAATTAAGCCATTTCATTCCAGTGTTTTGTACCTGTGGCACATCTAAAAACTGCAGGACACCAGCCCTTGAGGACTGGAGTTTGACACCTGTTTCTAGGATAAACACAGTGTAAAATGGAGTGATGTCATATCTCATCAGAGACTCTTCCATTGTCACAATTTCAAATTCACACATGTGCATTGTATTTTTTTGTATAAGTACAGCAGCTACCAAATGTTTTTCCCCCCAAGAATTCCCTTCTTGCATTGCCAGAAAAGCTGTGCCCCAACTTGAATCTGCAATCATGCGTGATTGGATGCAAAATAGAAAACTCAGCTAATTGTAATTTCTTTATTGCCAGTGTAGTTCTTCCTTCTTTTTTAAAAAGGAGCCATCTTTATCATTGATACATCTGTTTCGGAATGATATGTTACTGTTTTTATTGTAAGAATAACATGAAGTCTGCAATCTACATATTCTGCAGATTCCATATACACAGCTGGAAAAGGCAGGCTGTAAAACCAGTAATGGGAGGATTTAAAAACAAATCTCATAATCATTTATCTCGTATTTCCTATACGGGAAAAACCTGGTCACAGTACCTCCAAGGTCTCTGGCTCCTCCCTTTGAGAGGAGCAACACACCTACCTCCAAATGCAGCCAATTCCCCTAGGTCAGACTTGACTGCATTAGCAGTGTTTTTACCTCAAAACTAAGGTAATCCAAATTCAATACGCATGAATCTTTAATTAGAATGGGTGTGCCAAATGTTTTTATGAATGCATAATTTACAAGGTCTACGTACTTTGGGTTACACTTCTCTAATCTCAAAGTTTTGACTGTATGCAATGGCAAAATATTTTGTCAAAAGCTGTGGAAAGGTCATAAACTCATGGAGATTTTGTAATAAAAAGTTGTAGCTGGTTGAGGTTAAAACACCAACATGGTTGTATATTTCACTGAAAAAAAATCTTCTGTGTTTCCATCACCTTGCTTTCTGATTGGCTACAGGTTGCAATCAAGCTGTGTTCTTAGGGAACCCCATACACACTGTGATATCAGGCTAAAACAACCCAAGACGTTGAATATCCTCGATTTTAGCTTGGAGCATTCCCAACATACTTCTGTGTGGAAAAGATCACTCAACACATCACACTCTGCAGAAATATCTCTTAAGATTATCTTTAGAACCAACCAAATAATTGGAAAATCCTTATGATTGTTGGAAAGAGAAAATCGGAACAAAAATCTTGCAGTGTGAACTAGGCATAGGTCTTTTTTTCGCTGTTGAATGATGAACACTGGCATTACCTGAGTAATGTACACCTGTTGGTTTGAGTTCTTTGCAAACATCTACATGAGTCATCAACAAACTCTCGGAGTAATTTTGATATGCCAGCCAATCCTGGGAAGGTTCACCACAATTCCACGTTGGTACATAATGGCTCTCATTGTGTTTCACTGTATCCCTTTTCACACATGTAGATGTCAGTGATTCTTCAGTTTAGATGCCAACCAGGCATGTCGTGTCACATGAACTAAAAATCTGGGCTGATCAAAGTAAATTCATGATTTAAGCAAAATAGCATTTTGTATATAACATGGATTTCTTTGAAAAATTACATGCAACCAAATAACTACAACGGAACAGTTCATAGCACTATATACTGTACACAACAGAACTTAATATTGAACAAAATTTGCCTGATTTCTTAACATTTCAATCCACATAAAAGTGGTATAGTTGCGCCAATATGAGGCACTTTATAAATGAGTACAATTCTGAAAAAAGGCATAAAAAAAATCCATATAATTAATATTACAAGACTTTTTGAAAAGAACACACCTTGTGTGGTAAATAAATTTATGATCAATAGCTACATCTAAACCAAAGAATGAGTTGCAGTTGCATGATTGTTATCAACCGTAATAACAGACAGAACTGTTTTTGTAATAGTAGGAAAAAGCTATGGCATTATACTGTAAGAGGATCTTTGATAAAAATAAAGAAAGACATTCTACAAAAGGAATCAAAGAGAATGTGTGCGCGTGCGTGCGTTTGTGTGTGTGTGTGCGAAGACAGTGGTGAGGTTTAATAACTTACCTCTGTCAGCTGCCTTTAAGTGAAGATCTTCACTCATGAGACCACCTGGGGCACTGTGGGCGTCTTTGATCTGTGAGCACAATGGAGGCAGAGAGGGTGAGAAAGCAGGGTCAAAGATCTGTACACTTAGCAGACCTTGGATATCACCTGCGTTATTGCATAAAGCGACATGGAAACCAGCACATCTTGTGTTTGTGAGAGAGGCGGTAAGAGAGATTTTTACTTTTTTATTTTCAAAGATCCTTTCAGCTCAAGTCCACGACTCTAATATGCACCTCCCAGCAGACGCTGACGACACTTGATGTTTCGAAGTACAAGGCATCTCTCGCTGTGCTCTAGGAGCCTCTCTCAGGAGCCTTTCGAAAGACAGTTTAATGATGAAAGACAACATGCTTGGATGCTTGTGTTCTGTTTTTAGGTCACAGGGGAAATCCAGGCAAAGCCAAAACAATTTAGGCTCTTTAATTTCCCTTTAAAAGACGCCACAATTTATTTTAAAAGTCACACTCTGATTCTGCGGCTTGTGGAAGTTGTTAGCGGCGATAATCACCTCCTGGAGTAAATATTGACTACTAAGCTGCAGCTTAGCAGTAAAGGATACACTTGATAAAAAGAAAGATGCTTATCTGTAGCCATTATTTTTTTCTCCCTTAGATTATAAAATGTTTATTTTTCTTCATGCGTCCTCCTTTTTGATGCTCGTAGGAACAAAAGAGAAAAAAAGCTTTCTATAGGAGACTCTAGCGGTGAGGACATCTCAACATGAAAAGAGTCCTACATATGGGAAAGAGGAAATGTGGGTTTGATTTGATAAGCTGTCACATGCTGTCATCTTCTCCTCTATGGAAAAACAAGACTGTAAACTCAACTGTGCAAGTGAGAGGTGTCACCAAATGCAATGTGACTCACTGCTTCTGAAGGGAACAAAAACCTGCTTAAGATCACTTTGACTTTTCATGTGGTGTTTGCAGTTTGGATTCTCTTTCTGACAGACTGGACTGAAGGCAGAGGCAACCGCCGAAGAAAAAGAGCATCAGTTCTGGCATGCGTTCTAAAGCAATTGGGTGAAATGATTCTTCCGTCTTAAATTAAAAGCTTTCATGGTCATTTTGTGGAAACAAGACTACAGTATCTTCCAAAGATGCTCAAATCCATCTGACTTTTTTCTATGTTGTTGAATTAAAATCAACAACATTCAATGTGTTTTATAGCACTTCGTTGAAGTCAGAAACCTTCAAAATGATTAACACCACATTCAATCATTCACATGCTGGAGGCTTTTTTCGACAAATGCAACATGTACTGTTACTTTTGAGATCTTTCAGTTGGTGGATTATGAGGAAAAAAAAATACAATCTATAGTTCATTTACTTTTTAAATGTTTTTCAGTTCAGATATGCATTCACTCAGAACAATTATGTTACGTCCAGTAAACACGTGTTGGCAGCAGAAGAAACGAGTTTAATAAAATACCAAGCCACATCTTTATAGTCCAAAAACCTTGACTTTTAAAAATTTTGATCAAAATTTGCCAAGCTTGTAGCTACGAGCAAGAAATTTGACTTAGGTTTCCATTGCATGCATTATAAAGTATAGTCACAAACAGCTAATTTAAATATATCAAAAACACTTAGTGGGTATCACCATGGAGGGATAGGTAAGGACATGCGTAGTATTTACTGGAGAAAGTCTATACAATCCATTTTTTGTTATACACGCATACACACACACACACACACGCATACACCCCCCCGCAGACAGACAGACAGACATGTACATGCACATAAAAAGAGAGAACTCTTACTGTGCTAGTGCAAATATGCTTATTTGTTTCCAGCTAAGTTAGCTGTCAACCCTGTCTGAGATTTTCATTGTGTTCAGCAGACGGATTGCTTGGGGATTGAAACTGTCTCAGTGTAGTCTAGGTTTTGACATTAGCATTCTATATTGCCAACTTGAGGCTAAAAGCCTAAATAACTTGTTACCAGGATGTGTCGTGTCGACAGATATATTAGCTGACCTCTCAATGGCCCTGGACGTGTACAGGACATGAACAGAGGCGATGTCAGTCCTGATGATCCTCTCTGCAGATCTAATTGTTTGTTGCAGTTTGGAGCTGTCCCGTTTTGCGGACGAGTCAAACCACAGGACAGATTGTATGATGGCAAGTGTAGAAGCTAAACAGTTGTTTAGTGAACAGGATTTGCATCTGTGTTCACACCTGCACAAAAAAATCATGAACTCTGGATGTAAAACGAACCAAATGTATCAGGTGTGAGCACACCCTAAGTTTCTGAAGGATGCAGGTGCTACTGAAGTCTCCATTGTCTTTAGCAAATTTAGCCTCAAGTGATTCTGACTGCATTAGCGGACCAGCCGATTCACTTCCTGTTTGTATGCAGACTCATTACTGTCCTAATTCAGACCAATTAGAGTGGTGTCGTCTCTAAACTTCAGGAGTTTCACAAACACCCTGAAGAAGAAAACTTTTGCATGGTGTGTTGCATTACAGACAGATTCACTAGGGAAAAAAAAAAAAAAAAAACACTTTAAACCTGTTCTTATTCCACCTACATTTTCATGTCCTGTCTTTGTTCTCATTTGTGTTTGTTCAGGAGAGAAACTGGCAGTGTAAAGCCACGAAGAAGCCAAACACAGCGCGCTCAGAAATCAGTCAACAGAAGTAAAAAAAGGCTTGCTCTTGAAAAACCGCCTGCCTTTGAAGGATTTTTATTCACCGTTCCCCAGCTGCCCGACAGTGAGTGAGCTACTGCTTAGACATACAATGGACACACCGTGGGTATTTGTCCATCGAGAGCCGGGCCCCCACAACTGAAAAGAGGGACACGCAGACCCAGGAAGTGGCTAATTAATAGACAAGCAGAAATTTCTGAATTTGTAATGATCAAACAGACTTCATTTTGTTCCCCCACCACCATCTTTGCCAATCCATTCTCCCAGGCGACTTTCTTTAGAGACTAATCTTATAAATACAGCCCTAATCAAAATAAATGACTAAAACCTCTAAGGGAGTTGAAGGCTATACACAGTTACATCAGAGGAACTGATGCAATTTAAACAGCCGCCTGTGAGCCACCGATTCAGGGTTCAAAATCACAGTGAATACTTACTTATGTAATACTTCCAGCCCCGTTTTGTTGTTGTTGCTCAGTTTGGCAGACCTACATTCATGACAGCCAAGTAGGAGAGACACAGCTTCCTCTCTGAGTATTTTGCTGAATTCCCACAGCAGTGTGCTCAGCTGGTGTGTCACATTTTGCAGACTTTCCTCCAGTTTTAATGTGTCTACTCTATTCTTATGTCTGAGCACACTTCTCTCGTATGTTCTCTGCAGAGTTGGACATCTGTAAGGTTAATCAAGCAGTGATATGACAAAAGAAATGTGTTTCCTTGAGATGTCTTCTGTTTCTGCTTTTTTTGTTACAGTCATGTTTCACAGCAGTAGACAAATTTAAATATCAGAAATACAAACCCAAACACCCCATGCCCCATGTTTGCCAACTTCTTTCTTTTGCATGGTATGAACTCACTTGAAAGCTGCTTCTTAATATTACTGAGGTCACCAGACACTTAAACTTGTACGACCTCAAGCATTTCAGTTCAAAAACATAGAAAATACTGGAAGAAATCTCCGGAGAGAAATGTATAGCTCTATATTTTTTCCTCCCGTTTCCAAATACATCGGTTTTCGATTTTTCTAAACTCCACAGCAAGAACCATTCTGGTTTACAGCAAGTTTCTGAGAATAAATGTGCTGAAATATACTTTCAATCTGTCCCGTGTTTGATGGATATGTTTCAGCCACAAAACTCCACAGAACAGATTGCACAGACTGTGCAGCCATAACTCTCAGCAGCTCTCTCAACTCACAGAGTTGAGCTGTGCTGACGTCAAAATTTAGTTTTCACGTTTAAGTTGAGTTGTTTATGGAGCTGCGTTTATTATCCAGAAGAGCAGAAATTTATGGCGATAATATCTGCAGAACACAAAGAATCTCTTTTGCCTCGTGACACTGCTGCTAATACAAACTGAAGCAGACTGTGACATTTTTTGAGGCCTCTGCTGAGGTTCAGCTCTTGGACAGGAGGGCAGAGTGGAAGGTGAGAGCTGATCCAGTCTCTGGAGTTCAAGTTTTTGGGAAAAATCCATTCTGTAAGCATCACCAGCAAAAAGAGTTAGTGTAGAGAGGTTGTTAGGAGCTTTTCAAAATATGACAAGCAGGTTTTTGTGACAGGCAAATCACATAAAATTCAGCATGAAGAAAAAAATAAATAAAATTTTTCCAAAACCGAAAAAGACTTCTGATCTGACGTTAGTAGAAATGATCAAAGCAGGAGGTTCTATATAAAGCAATTTAAGTGACATTTTAAATCAAAATATCAGTTCATCAGCTAAGCAAGTTACACTTCTGCTTCGCAAAAAATTTAATTTTAGCCTCATGTTGCTTTTTGACGATAACCCTAAACGATAATAGAAAAGTTGTTATATAACAGCAGCTGCATGACCAACTGCTAAAAAGGAAGCAAGCTGGCCGACTTGTTGCTTGTGATTCCAAGCTGCAAATTTTGCTCATGTCGTAGAGAATGTAGACAAAAGTTACCCTTAGCAAGAAAAGATAATGAATATTTGAAAGGCATAATATTAAAAGTGTAAGGAACTTAAGCTGAACTCTGTAGAACAGAACTTTCACCATCATTTTCCATTACAATTGAGTACCAGCTCTAAGTGGGTTGGGTTGCCTTAGCAGAGCGACTCCAAAGTCAGAAATATAACGCAATTTTTATGTGATCTTCATGCGACAAAAACACGTGAAAAACTGAAAAACGTCTGCAACTTGTACTTAAGCCACGATGTTTCATTTTTGCCATTTTCCTGAAAGCTCCAAATGTGGTCAATAACTATTCTGAGTTTTTATAAATGGCCTGATTCTTGTGAAGGAGTTGATTTCCTTTAGCCGGTCTTCTGGCGTTGCATTATCGGTACAGCTCTACATTCTTGGATTCACAGGGAAATAGGTTCCTCCCTATGATTCCAGGTAACCATTACTAGTAAAAAACAAACTCTTAGAACCGAGTCAAGCCATGTTGAGCAGGCACTGTTAGAAAATGGGCACATAAGACACTGAGATTACTTATGCAAATGTTACAACAGCTCCAGAGTCTACACATCTGACACATTTGTAGCACAAGTGAGCATAAGATATTAAAACAATTCCGCTGAATTAACTATTTTTCCCCTTACTAGTAGAATACCAGAAATTGGAATGGATGGTCTACATTGCATTTGTATTTTCATGTTATGTTTTGAAAACTTTCAAAGTGCCACAAATCAATAAAGTTGATTAAAAAAGTTTAAGTTTAACAATACTTTCAAAGTACATATGCATCATACAATAATAATAATAATAATAATAATAATAATAAAGAAAAATAGTGTTAAGTATACTAATTCAAGTCAGAATAGTCTCTTGTACAGACCCCAAAATCATAAAATCAGTTCGTTAGTATGAAAACTCAATATTAGAACTTGCTTCATTTTGGCTTTTTGAGAAATAATAGAACCAATGACAAGTGATTAATCATGCAGAAGAACAGCCTGGTGTCAATTGGACGCCTTTAGCAACAACAAGAAAAAAATATATATCTTGGAGTTTTTATTCATTCTGTTCAACTTGGCCATGTTTGAGATTAGATCAAGGCAGCACAGACGGTGTGTGGTAGTACCAGTGTGCATATGCGTGCCTGAGAGACGGCGTGTGTCCTCTGCAAGAGGTAAAATAATGACAGGCGAGAATGGATGGCTGGTGGCGCTGTGACGAGGAAAGCGCCACATATTTTTGGCCTCAGGCTGGGCAGCTGCGAGAAAATTCTCCTCTCTCTCTCACCACCCGCACCGTTTTCCTTGGTTCGCTCCCCTGCTTTCCCACCATCCCTGTTCTACCCTCACCACCCCACATCTGCGACACTGTTCAAACAGAGGACAAAGATGCCCTGAGTAGATTTCCTCTTCCAATCCCATACATGGCTGCTGGCACTTTCCTCTTCTGTATCTTGAACTCACAGCGAGAGCAGTGACAGAGTGAGGCGTGGTGGTTTTAAGGAGTCAGTCTTTTGATTAATTTTAAATGCTCTTAAAACAAAATCCCTTTTTCAAAGAGCGAAGTTGTTCCCATCTTTTACTACATGATATCAGGCTTCGTTTATACAGCAGTTAAAATTCTGTTTGATACTGAGGGAATAAAAGTGGTAAATACAGCTGAACATTTGGTATCGTTAACCAATGCATCTCATCTCTTAGAAGGCTTAGTTTAGAAGTCTCACCTCAAAAGACCCAGGTTGACCTAAAAGAGCAACTTTTTACACCCAAAGACTGAACATTTTGCCCAATCTTTTTTGCAAACATTACCATCAAGATTGAGGTTTTCAGGTCACAAAATCTTGATTGGATTTAGCTCTTGACTTTGACTGGGCCATTCCAACACATGCATATGCATCCATCTAAACCATTGTTGCTCTGGCTGCACGTTTACTCCACCTTGCTGTCATCTGAGTGAAGCTCTGGATCTGTTAATGATCCAACCAACGGATCCAGCAAGAGTGACTCTCAAAAATACAAAATCTTTTGAAAAAAATAAGTCTACAGATAATCTCAACTTTCTGGTTTTGGTCTGTTTGGCAAGTGTTTTATAATTTACTTTGAATGCCTGTTAGTCTGTTGGAGGAAAAACTGCATTTAACTACACTATTTGTTTTTCTTATAAAACGGGGAAAAAAAAGTTTACTACCTTTATAGTTCAAATAAGTGCAAGAGTCAATTAAGGTTGTTATTTTTTTTAATGAGAGGAACCCGCCTCATTTCCCTTCACCCAGGCATGAAAAGTGGAGGGCTATGGGCGGTGAGAAAATCAGCAGCTTGTGTGACGCTGTCACACTTTTGGGTCATGCCAGTTGGCATCCTCAATGTGCAACAGCGGTGCGATCCAGACACAGCAGTGACAAGAAAGTAAGAGAACAGAAGGGGAGAACGTGGCAGCCAAGGACTACCGGCTTTAACATCAAACGAATGTTGTCACAACAGAGCCACCCTTTTAGCTGCGACACCATTCAGCTGCTCGTCACACAGAGCACGAGGCGAGGCAGAAAAGTCAGGCGAGCACAATGTTTATTAAATGAAAGAGAACGCAGCATTGCAACAGCGATGGCGGTGAAGTGCCGTTTTGTCAAACATTCATAAAAATACAAAAAAAGAAAAAAAGAAGCATGGAAAGACTGTTTTCTCAGCCCTCCACGAAATTGAATGTTGGGGTAGGAAATGAAGTGTAGCTTCTAATCACAGCAAAGACAATCACCAAAGCATGCGCTTGAGAAATGTGACATATGGAGGCTGAGGCCGGAGTTGAGTAACACTGACGGAAACAACAAAAGTAATTATTTAGAGGTCTTGTTTTATGATGTGTGAGTTTACAGCACATCGTTGACACGGGCAGCTGGGAGAAGACAATGGCTAAAGCCGTCATTAGGTTAAAATAATTTTTATTTGCTTAGTGTTGCAGTAATGAGTGTTATGCTTTTTAATTTCATAGTCAGTGTTAGCATATTTTTTTTAAGTCAGCATCCCCACAAAAATTTCTGCTCTGTTTTGACTGTCTATTTTCTATGCGGTTTGTTTTGTTTTTTTGTCTAAAAAAGAAACACAGTTCTTTTTTCTTTTTTTTTTAATAATGAGAAAGTCGTGTGTTTGAGATGTTACCTTAAACCATATTCATAAGTGTGCCTCTACTTGTTTGGTGATTTAACCTGCCGGAAAACTAGATAAGTCATCTTGGCTATCCTGAATTGTTTAAGTGACCTTTGCTTATATAAACTTTTGAATTGAGGGAAACATTAAAACCTCTAAACATTAAGCAAACAAAAAAATATCTTGATATTGCTACATGACCTAAAATGGGAAAAGCTTAGTTTGATTTAAAGTGACAGATAGAAAAAAACTGTCTTGTCTTTTTAATATTTCAACTGTATATTGTAAACAAAAAAAAACAAAAAACAGACCAAGTACTGAAGCCTGTGGTATCATATAATTTACATTGGTACACAAAGAAGATTTAACTTTAAATGAACAAGTTGCAATCTGTAAGACAAATATGATCTAAACCAGCCAAGCATTGTTTCCTGGTTGTTCAAGCCTCTGCAAAAGAATACTCTATTTTAGTATACAACAGTAAAGCAAGGGCATTATACTACTATTAGCAAAATATTCAATTATAACTGAGTTTTACTGCCAAAAGAAACAAACATGCATTAAGCTTCAGTGTGATCCTCAAAGTGAATAAACTGTTTTATTTAGCGCCATAAATGCTGAAGTCTGTGGACCAAAAAGCAGATTTCCACCCATATGCTGGCATTTTAACTAACAGTATCAGATGGATGGGCAGAAGTTCTGTGGTCACACTAAAATTTAAAGCAGCAGCTAAGTGAACAGCAGCCAGACTAAACCAGGCTAAGAGAGTGTGACAGAAGGGAAACAGGATGGCAAAAAAAAGAGTAGGACTGTCATGAAGACAAACCAAAAAGAAAGGTTATCTCCAAGCAGACGCTACAACCAGGGAGCCTGTCAGTCGTCATCGCGTGACACTTTCTTCGCTCGACACGGTGAAACCGAGGCAATGTTCCCCATAAAATATTCACCAAAGTTGTTTTTACTTAAAAAGGAGTGGCGAGAGGTTGGGGGGAGAAAATGTGCTGTGATAGATATTTGGAATGTCCCACAAATGCTGTGGATGTCAGGTTTGCTTAAGGCCTCTGTGAGCGTGAGACAGCAAAACGGCAGGGGGTCCATTAAATGTTCACACAAATGCACTATGAACAGGGCATCAGTCTCCACTGCCAAAAGCTCCCAACAGTCCCAAAAAGACGCTTCAAATTCTAGTCCACCCTCAAGAAAATTCAAAGCTTTTACTTTTAATGACTCTTGCTTTTCTAAAATATAGCTGCTGATATTTTTGGCAGGAGACACTTTACATAAATTTAGGAAGCTGAGTGAGGCCTATAGAGCGTGAGGATTATCCGGCCTACAGGATGACGCCTGGAGGCAGCTGACATAAGGGTTTTTCTACCTGCCAACAAGGTTGTTGTCCATGTCGTTCCACCTCAGCTAGGGTTGCAACTTTACTAAAAATTTATACTCAATACGGATACTAACCCTAATAGTCGATACTTCATGCCATTTTTAATACTCCCGCAACTTGGTTAGAAGGCCCTAGGTTCTGTCTAGATAAGAGGAAACTATATGATTATTTACAATATGAAATCTTTACCTTCTTTACTTTAAATAAATAAGTAAGGGAGAATTAAGCCCTCATTTAGGAGGATCTGCTTCACTTTTATGTTTGGTAAAATGGTAAAAGAAAAGGTAATTAGTATAACTGTTAACATCCTTTATGGAAGTGCGCACCTTTTATTTAATTACTACTCTATCTTTAGAACTGTGTGTTTCCATTTGTCCATCAGTTTACTACTGATGAAAAATAAATGTTACTACTGACATTTAATAACGCTCCTTCTATACTAAAATAAACCGTTTCTAAACAAACATCCATCTGGTGCCTCAAAAACATATTTTGAGCAAATAAGAATAGGTCAGTTTATATTGATTTTGATGAAATAACTCATCTTGTTAGTGTCAACTTAATCAAAAACATTGATTATTTTTAGAACTAACCTTGCAAACACAACTACCAAAATCAGCAACTGGCTGATATTCACTCTTAAATCATATGAAAGTAGTAACAAGTGGACTTTTTTTGGCATTATCTTTAAATAATGACAACATGAAGCCTGTTTTGTGAGGAAACTGGCACAGACATGATATTCTTTCTTTCTGCCATTATATTATATATGCTCTTAATTAGCAACATTCCCAAAGCCTTTAAATTTCCAATTCAATATCTTAAACTTTGTAGCTGGTAACAAAACACAAATCCAAACCACAGAAAAAATAAAAAATAAAAAATCAAAAATGGTGGAAAACAGAACCTCCTTGATTAAGAGGTTTGACTGAGCAGTACGAATCCCTATATCTTTCAGTTTTTATTGCCTGTAACTGAGGTCAGCCAAAACCAAGCAATTTCTCTGACCAAGTGGAAGAGGGTTGGCTTTTCTCTGACTAGGAAGAAGTGAAATAATTAGTTCCTAATTAAGACATTGGACAATTCACTTATTTTCCTTCCTCACAGACAGCTCTGTCTCGACCTTTTTCTCCCGTTGCCAGGATCTCCATTGTGTATAGAAGCAGAGTGGTAAGAAAACACGCCATTAGCTGCTGTAGCTACTGTGTCAGGTTTCAACCCAACACAATAACACCCAGTCCCTTTGTATCAGAGTGAAAAGGTCAGATCCGTCACTGGTCTCGAAGCAGTGCGGCCTGCAACACGCTCTTTTCCTGATCTGCAGTTTTGATTTTTGCCATCTTGAGGAAATAAAGGTCGGGTCCCACTCACCGCTAAATAGGGAATGTGACTGGAAGATGTCGACTGCAGCTGAGATGCTTGATTACTCACTGAATGAAGAGAGCGGGACGTACAAAAATGCCTCATTGTGAGTTCACAACCTCTTGACAAACAAGTGTCTCTCTGATGATTGAGTGTCACTGGCAGTTTCCAATAACAAAGTACTTATGGGGTCATTTGTAGCTGTTCTGCATATAAAGCTGACGATTGACTTCCTCACATCAGCATAAAGAACTGCTATAATCAAGTAATTTTGTTTATATGCACTCACCGGACAGTTTATTACGTACATCTTGCGAGTAACGGGTTAGAATCATTTTTCCCTCAGAATTGCCTCAATTCTTCATGGAATAGATTCAACAACATATCTAACATTCCTTGAAGATTTTGGTCCTTGTTGAGACTGAATTGTAATCCATTAGCTGTGGAGACCTTTAGAGCACAGTCAATTGAACATTGCCATGCAACGCAAACTGTTTCAAGGTGTTTTGAGGTTTACGGGGTTGTCTATGGATCTGCTGCATGACTACTTACAGTGATCACAAGGGGATAGACGTGGTTGGTAATAAAACTCAAGCTAGACCATGGCATGTAAATGGTAATCAGATGGTACTAAGGGACAGAAATTGGGCCAAAATATCTGCCCACACTCTGACACCACCAGCACCCCATACATGAGAGAATTAATACATGTCCTCATATTCTTTATGCCAAATTCTTGTTTCCAGATGTAATTGACTGATTTGCTATGTGAGTTAACAAGAAATTAACCAGGTAAACAAAGTAGCCAGTGGGTGTATTTTAAGAGGCGCACAGTTAAAGAACCAAACTTATTGTAGCTTGTAAATAACATTGTGTGCAGTCTTTGTAGTCTAAAGAATAAACCTAATCCTTAAAGCACTTTTATGCTCCACAACCATGGACCTAAAACAATGTTTTATTCTCAACAAGACTTCTTGTTTTTCACGAGTAAAGCAGATAAGTGTTGATTTTCATAAGATTAAATTTATTTATTTGTCATTATGTGTCTAGAACATAACGTTGGAGTGGTGCCCTCAGTGATAAATAGAGAACTAAATAAAGTCTCAATCAGTCCTTACGGTACAGCAAATGGATGTGAGTGTGCCTGCAGGGGGGCAGAGAGGAGATGACTACAAGGAAATAGTTGCTGGTCTGAACTTGCCCACAGCTAAAGTCAGAGTAAGAATTAAATAGTTCAAAACATCTACAACCGTGACAAACCAGGCTGGTCAAGGATGTACGTTTAGGTTCCCACCAGATAGTTGGGAGGATGGTAAAGAACATAAAAACTCTTCAGAAATTTCCAAATTCAGTATTAGAGAACTTGGGTCATTGCTTCAGTCAGAGATACTGCAGTACAAACAACTTTCAGCCCTTTACATGTTTTGTTTTTCCAACTACCTGACTACTTGTAAATGTGTAGGACATGGCGTGCATACATGTTTAGAATTTAAAATATTTAGATTTAACTCTACATAGTTTTAAATGCATTTCTGTGCCAGTTTGTTTTAATTGAAAATTTTTTAAAAGCACATTGTCTCTTCTGCCTTTGAGCAGAAGAGGAAATGTTTTTTCTTAAACTCTTACAGGATAGTATATTCTACAACTCAATGAGTCCAATCAAAAAAATTACACTGTTAAGGTTTGTTTCTGTTTATTTAAAACACAAATAGAAGCGATGGAGCATATAAATAATTTTTTATTACATTCTTCCAAGACCAAATGTTAAACCTCCTAGCAATAGCTGCAGAAATAAAATAATTTTATATCTGCTCCATGTTTTTTTTTTTGTTGTTGTTGTTGTTGTGTGTTTTTATTAAAAGATGGGGTGCGGGAGTTTTTCCTTATGATTCATGAAGTAGCACAGAGATAAGCATATGGTGAAATCTAATCTGATCCCCAATGTTCCTTTTTTTTGTCTATGGAAATGACTAGCTACTTATCGTCAGACTCAGTTATTTGTGCAGATTCTCGTCGTGGCTTAGTGAAGGGACTCAATCACTGCTGCCCAGCGATAGGCCTCACTTTCGCCTTGTTCCAGTCTCATCTTTTTATCTGAAGGAGCGGAAATGAAAGGATGGTATCTCTGTTCGAGAGATGGAGAGAAACGTGCAGCGCTTTTGTCAGACTTTGGATGTTGGGTATATATATATATGTATATATATATATAAACATTGTTTATAATTTCGTGTTTAGAAAGAAATGCTAGCACTTTAGGAAGTGAGAGCAGATTAAACAAAGCAAAGTATGATACGGTAATTTTTGTTGTGACATCTGCAGGAGTAATGAAGCTTTTAAACATTTGATGCAAACAGGGAGTAGTTTGAGAGTTGTGTTGTACAAACAAACACTTGTTTCTGAGTCACTGAATTTCAGCAGTGAATTCTCTGAAACAACACTTCTTATGTGTTTGTTGTGCACATTTACAGCTTTTCTCACGCTGTTTTAATTGAATTTTTAAATAACATCAAGTCAACATATGATCCCTGGCAAGAATAACTCATGCATTCATAAAGATACACTGAAATACTAAGCGTACGTAAACTCAAGCATCAGTGGAATGTTATAGCCATTGTACTTCACTAATACTTCCATTTAACGGCTTGATGTTCTTGTTTTAGAATGGAGCCCATTGAAATTTGACAACAAATATATTTTTTTCCTGAATATTTTAAGCTGTTAACCTCAGAGGGCATTCAGTCGCTTAAAAAGGATTAAAGTACCATTTATTTTTATTTTTTTTCTATCAGCTGCTCATTTATGACGATTGTGCTGCTGTAGTTTGCAAAGACATGCACGGAGCAATCAGCAATTTATTTAAAACTGGCTACTTTAATTATTTGAAAAGAAATTCTGATAGAAGTACCTGACATTTTGCAAAGGCATCAGTTTTAACAAACTCATTTAAAAAGCATCAGAAAAAACTGGGAATACCTTTATTCTCCATTGAGTAAAGGTGAACATTTTTTCTTGAGCTTTTGCTACTCCAATAGAAGACAACTTTTCCTGCACAGTTAATGTGGACCAGTAACGAATCAATAAATCTGAATAAAATTTCAATTTTTGAGCATTTACAAATTGTCATAATGTTCAATACAATTGCAAGAGAGATTCACGTTTGTATAGTCCAACAAAGAACCAACCAAATGAAAACAATGGAAATAGGAAAACAATGCAAGATCGAGATAAAAGTGTTTGATCTTACCTTGTAGCCATCGCCTCGTATTAGGACGTCCCAGAGGGTGTTTTGAAACTTGCTCAGATCCATTTGGTGGCCTCCACCCAGCAAAGTCTGGTTGTAAAAGTACAAAAAATTGTATAAATAAATAAAAACTGTTAAATCATGTAAATACAACCATTGATAGAAAAGAATCTCTTTAATCTCACCTCATACAGTATGTATGCCTATATAGTCAATAAAAAACAAATGACAAATATGTTTCAATCAAGCTGTGATATTGTAAACTAATGATAAAGAATGCCATGGAAATACAAATCGGTTTAAAAATGTAAATGTCTGCAATATTAAGTGTTATTGTTGCTTTTTTTTCTTTGGAAAATAGAAATGGGGAAACAAGTCTGGAAAACCAAACAATTTCAAACCCTCAGTTTTATTGTTTTCATGCCTATACAGACCTAAAATAAATCACAAAGGGACATTCCAAGCTTACCAAGAGACAACTTGGGAAACCTGATAGTAGCAGGACTTTGACTGGGCCTTAATTTATGCCTAAGCTTTCATCTAAACCGTTTAATGTTTAGGGTTCTTGTACAGACATTATTATAGCAGGGTATTTAGACTACCTGCACAAAAAAAAAAAAAAAACACATACATTGCATAACTGATAAACTCTCCAGTTAATATCAATTCTGCTCAACCTGATCAAATGTCCTTCTCTTTAAACATACCTTTAGAGCCCCAAGGTGAACTTTAAGCTTATAGAAAGCAAAGTATTAATCAAGAAGAGTGTTTCTGCAGTAATAGTCAGCATCTTTTAATTCACCAGAGGACATGCATATCATTCTTCCCGTCTCGACACAAACGGTTTTCCGCAGGGGGAAAAGAACTGACAAGCAAATTAATCTGCAGCCTTTACCCAGCTGAAATAGAAATCACTCAGGCGGTATGTATCAGTAGATGCCCATCAGTGTCAAGATGGCATGGAAGGACATAAATAACAGAGAGAAACAAAAATGAAAGAAAATGTAACACTGCTGCACACTGAGGGGGAAAGGATGGCAGCAGTTTGGTGGAAACCGGAACAGTTTTCAGAGTTTATTCATTGGAAATAGTGACACCTGGAAGCCATTCTGGGAGTTATACTTCAGAGCAGGCACTGACCTTTAGATACCACGCACAATTAGGCTAAGCTAATAAACACAACTGTGGATTTGGACATGTAGACTCGAAGGCGGGTCCACTGAATCATCACAATCTTAAATGGCATCAAGTTCCTGTGTGCCTCTCAGTCAAAGACTGAAATTGGATGTTAAAGAAAAAACACTGAGCTGAACAGGAGTGTCGCTCGAAGCTAATGTTCATTTTTTAGAGGATTCAGTTGTGAATTCTTGAAAGCAGCCCCTTCATCCCTTTCGATGTAATCTTTGTGGAGGTTGTACAAAGATGGCTTGGTTTCACATCCTCACAGCATATGTATCTGTTTCATAGATGTTCATAAGTCATTCTGCCCCTGTCCAAGTCAATTTTAAAGCCACATTCTGCAGAAACCAAGCCACAGTCAGAAATACTAACTATTCCATGCCTCAATTAAAAGGAAAACTGCTTGATATTTAAGGAAAATAAAACCCAAAAGTAATATTAGTTAATGTACAGAACTCTGAAATGAAAGGTAAAGATAAAAGGTAAAGGTAATTTTATTTACACAGAACATTTTCAGCAATAGGGCAATACAAAGTGTTTTACAGGCTTTAAAAGGAAATACAAACAAAATAACAAACCAAAAGAAAGAGCAAAAGAAGAAAAGGCTATTAATATTGATCCAAAGTAAATACGCTAGATACTCCTATACAGGGTTGGTAGATAAGTATAAGTAAGTGTCCTCTGGTCTAATTCATTTTCTGGTTTGGAGGAATAGGAGTCTAAGAAGTAGTTGCTAAGGTAGTTTTTCTGGATTCCAAGTTCTAATCCCTATTCTGGGTTGCTAAATAAGTGTAAGTAAGCATCCTCTGGACTTCTGGGTGCTAAGTATGCTCTAAATTTGTAAAAGTAATGATACAGTACTCATTACTGTGAGTACTGTGGAGTACTCACAGTAATGAAAACTAAGTGTTCCTGTTCTTAAAGCAGTCAAACATAGTGTTAGGTTTCAGGTGTTAATATTAAAGCTAGTAAAAACTTCTCTAAATCATTCAGCTATAATGATTTAGAAAAAGCAACCAAAGTTGTTTAATAATAAATCTCTTCAATCAATCACTAAAATGATTGAAAGAAAGTATTTTGTGTGTTATCATTTATGATCTCTGAAAAATAAAATTTTCCAGAGAACTTGAGAGCACAATTGTTCCTGATAACTTACATATTGGGTAGGTAAAACAGATAGATGGAGCTGTAGATATGATGGAGGTTTCTACTCCCTAAATGCAGAATACATCAGTAAAAAAAAACAAAAAAAAAACAACTTTGTTCTTGCTGCTGTAAATGAGGTAAATAAAGCAGACGTTTTTACTAACTTTAATATTAACGCCTGAAAGCTAACACTAAAAAATTTGCTTTTACAGAGATTTTGAAACTTGTTTTAAACACATTGGACATGTTTTTACATTCTTATCTATTATTGATGTTCAGGGTATCCTTTCTATCACATGTCTATTACATTTAAATTTCTTAGCCCTATGCTTGCTGTTTTTAAATTGATGTGCCAAGCTGCTTTCTGGCTGCAGAACAAATTTACGTGAATATAAATAAAACAACCTCAACCTAAGGCGATAGGTGGAGAGACATCAACAGGAAATTAGATTTTGGACTAAATGTGTTTTTCTCAGGTAGAAGAAACACAAAAACTCTATTTACTTTGATTTGTTCTGATGTGCTACCGTTAACATTACTTTTAATAAATCTCACCATTAAATGATTTAATTAATCTCACTGGCTTGACAGTTTTTTTTAATTGGCGTCAGACAGATTGAAATCTTCTTTTAGACCACAACTAAACTGTTCATGATACTTATTTAGCAGGTTTTTTAAATAAACTTTATTTGCTCAGTCTGATGGGTTCCACTCAAAAATATCTGACAATATCTAGAGCAGGTGGTGATAATGTTAACACAAATTAGTTCAAAATTGAAAAGAAGATCTTGATCGTGACTAAAGCAGTGCTAAATAATTATTGTTCAATTATTGAGAAAAAATAATAATAATTACCAGGAGTTGTTTGCAGGGTTCTTGCAGGTTTCGACAACTTAAATTTGAGATCTTTTAAAGACTTTTTTTAACAAAGAAAACTTTTATTTTTATCAATATAGATATAAAAAAAAATTCAGGTTTATTAAATAAAAATGATTAAATTATCACAGTATTAAAACAGACAATCAAAACAGCCATCTTCCCAACATAACACTAATATATGTCTGCATAAAACTTCACCCTTCATGTGTCTGAGCTCATCCTCTTTAGCACCAATCTCAATTTCAAGTTCAAGGGTTTGGAGTTTGGTTTTTCTTTGTACAAAGTGACAGAGAGTAAACTGGGCCTTAGATGATGCAGAAAAAAATGAGGGCATCAATTTAGAGACTACAAGAGGACAAGAAGGCACTAGAGTGAATGTGGCTTTTACTTTCCCACTTTTCTCTCCTCTTAACCTCTCCTCAATCCTCTTTCAAGCAATTTGCTCCTGCAGTTCACCCGTCCTGCTTTTTTTCCCCCTTCTTCTTCAAAATAACACTACAAATTTGATGTTGATTGTTATTTTATTCAAACTTTTAGAAATGGCTACAGCACCTATTCCACCTTCTTTTGTATTGTGAGTAGCTGTATGCATTAGTAATTTTGCTAAATTAAGAGTTTAATACATGCTTTACAGTGACGGTCTGCAAAATGTATTTCTTCTAATTGTCAGCCCTTGCATTAACATTCTTAGCTCTAAAAACAAATATTTGACAAGAGTTAATTTCAAGATTTTTTATACCATCTTGCTCACACAGTGTGACATGTTGCCATCCCTTGAAGTTATAGTGTGGAGAACTATATAAATCATTATATTCTATTATATTCCCCTATTAAAATACAAATATAATAAACCAGTAAACAAACTATACTGAATAAATTTCACTGCCTAAAACAAATGCTTGTAATGACTCACCTTGGTCTATAAACTGCATCCCTGGTGCAGTTTGAATAGATGTAACTCAACGTGTGAAAATGGTTCTGAGGAATGAGCTCGACACTTTGTAGTGTCAAACTAACACAGAAGCAGATATTATGCGAAGATACTGCCTTACAGGAGACGAAAGATCAAATAACATGGTTACATATTGAGAGATATGTTATTTGATAGATCCAGATACTTCCAGAGGCACAGCTGCACAAATATCACTTATATCTACCTGGCATGAGAATGTTGGGTTTCCAGTCTGTTATGAAATGTATCACCTTGCAAATATGTGGAAACAGCACAAACAAAGAGATGAGACATCTATTACCATGAGCCCACACAAGTGAAAATATTATGTCTCCCACACAGTATTGGTATAAGAGCACAGACTGCAGAGGAGAAGCACACTTACTCTAATTCCCCTGTCTCAGGAATTAAAGCCAGTCTGAAAGTCCCTTATGCTGTGTTCTTTTTAATCACCAAAAAGGGTTCACACAGTCAGATGTTTTGGCACTAGTTGGTGAAATCTATTTTTGTGAAACAATCTGAAAAAAGAGGTGATCTTTAGTCATGGGTATGTGGTTGTTTAGTGTGAAAAGCCCAACAAAAGCCAATGTAGACTACCGAAGGTGAACTACAGCACACTTTAAGGAGAAGCAAAGGATTTCTGGAGAGATTGGGTGCTTGCTGCTGTGCTGACTGCTGCTTTCAATTGTCTGTCTTTCTGTCAATGCTGTCTATTTTTCCTCCTCTCTCTACTTTATGGTCTGAAAAAGATTCTTAACTTCAACTGGTCTTATTTTTTGATTATTTCAACCTGCAACTTTTTTTTTTTTTTCTCCATATTCAGATACATGGTGAAAGCATTACTGACTATGCCAGCAAAGGTAGAAAAACGAAACCACTTTGTTAGCATTTTTCCAATTCCAAAATTCCTCAGAAACAAACCAAACAGTAGGCCTTTTGGCACTGAAGGACCCGGCTAGTGATGGCCCTGGTTGTGTTTGCATTGAGTCTCCAAAGTGGGAGGGGATCATCACATCAAAAACATGCAAATCAGTATGTAGCTTCTCTTACTTTGCGACAACAATGGACAATATCGAGATTGTGTTACTGTTCATCATCATCACATAAGTAATTAAATTCCGCCAGCAGCTGGTCAATAAAAGGCAGAATGTCAAACGAAAGGTGCAGAATATTAGGCGATCTAGTAGTACGTCACTCAGGACTCGAGAAAGACAACACAAAATGCTAAGCAAATGCGTCAGTGATCAATGATACTCATTTATTGTATAATTTGGAAGCAAGCCTAGGTCCTCAATTCACAAATTTTCTTTGGAATATCTGTTCTAACTAACATTTTAGACATTTGACCAACTAAGCTTACTAAGATTTACATTACGAGATATTCTAGACGCTAAAAAGAACTAATAAAACAGCAGAGAATTAGTATTACTGGATACTACTCAAAATGTTCTGGTCTGAAGAAGAAGCAGAACCTAAACGTGTTCTGACCCTCACCTATGTCTAACCTATGAGATTTGGATCATGGCAGATAGAACAAGATCTCAGATACAAGATGCTGAAATGAGGTTTTTCCCCAGAGTGGCTGGACTCAGGCTTAGAGAAAAGGTGAGGATCTCCATCATCTGAAGGGAGGTTTAAGCAGAGCTGCTGGTTCCCCTCATCAAAAGGAGTTTGTTGCCTTACTTTGGAGGATTTGGGTCTACCAAGAGTGCAACAAAAAGTTTTAAAGAATGTTTCTTAAACTACAAAAAAAATTGATTAAAAAAAAAAAAAAAAAAGATGAAATCATTTCAATTTAAGTCTTAAGTTAAAATAAAAATACTGCACTTGAGATGTACTTGAGATTTAGATTCATATTACAGCAAATTTCTCCACAATTTTCCTCAACAATGCTGAACGTCCTCTTCATTAGACCATCATACAAAAATGGGGTTTCTGTTGGAGGCTCTTTCAAAAGAAGCATACCAAGGATCTGCTTCTGGAATTAAATATAAATATTGGTAGTAAATAAAAGTGTTAGATTTTTTCCAGGACCTGAACATACACCTTTGCTGGAAGAAACCTTTTAATACACACAGACCTTCTATATACCTGGTTAAATTACAGGAATACAATTGAAAGAGAAACAGGCCCACAGCATCACATAACTTTGATCATATAGTAGTAGTTTTTTTTGTGTTTTTTTTTTAGCTTTTAATAACCCCATTTTTGAGAAAATAAAATAAGACCAGACAACTCCTCGAAACTTACTAATGCATTAGAGATTTTTACAAGCAAAATCATTATGTACAGTAATTATTACTGAAGTGTCCTTTGAATGAGCTAATGGTGATAAGCCACATAATCATCTTGCAATGTGCTGATTAGGCCACCTAAGGCAAAGTAATTATGTAAAGGCTAATCAAACTTAATACTCTGAAAGCTTTTTGGACATTTTCACTTAATCTGATGTAAAATAAGTGAGGTTGACAGTTTGTTCCTGCAACTTTCTTTGCGTATTAAAGCTGCTGTGTGTGTTTCCAGGGCATGCGAGATAATTAGTTTGACCATGTAAAAGACGACGGTTACCGAGACTTGACTTCAAAATATAAAATTTTAAATGCAACAATGTATTTCTAAATGCAGAGGCAAAATACATCTTACTGGACTCTTGTAGAAAGTTACTGTTGGTAGATAAGGAGACTGAGTATGCATCCGAATAAAATTCTAACAATTTGCTAACATTAGTAAGGTAGAGCAATTTTGTGGAATCAAGGTATTTCCAATCTACAAAAGGAAATACAAGTATTCCCAATGCTGCTAAATATGCATAGATTTTTAGATCACCTTGACATTTGACAATTTCTACCACAGCACTGCCATAACAATGGTACCATGTAAAACTGACTGTCTCAAACTAGGACTTTTACAACCTTGGAATATACTGAGACCTGTAATCCATTCATCAAAGATGATGGCTTTTAAAAAAAATGCAAACACTCTAGATAATGTAGGATATTCAATAAAAACAGACTCGTCCTGGGCATTTCTAATTAAGACAGAAACAAGGAGAAAATGTTTCATCAGCTAATTTGTTAAAGTTTGAGACTCTGTGTGTTATCCAACTGCTCCAAAACCTCACTGAAATCTTTGCAATGGAAGTCCCAAGGATCTAGGACAAAGAAAATATCCTGTGTGTGAATTAACCCATACCTCTGGTATAGCAGTACTCCTCAAATTATACTGAGCTACAATAATATTAGTTTTCACTTGAGATATGCATAGTTCCAGATGATATAGTTCCCATGCTGCCAGCTCATGACTACCTATTTAAACTTTAAGGATGGAGTACAGAAGAACCATAAATCAAGGTGGCACCAAAGGGTGATGGCATTTACTTAATGGTACTAAACCGTCATCATCAGCCCAAATAAGAACAAAAATAGCCCAGTAGCATTTTGAGCAAAGCTCACTTTTAGTGATGCTTAAAAAGGTGGTGTGGTAAGACACTTTTGTCAGACTAATGAACACTGCTTCTTCTCCACAGATAAAAAGCAAGAAGACAGACCAATGGATCGATTTACAGCCTGTCATCTATCTATATTTTCCTCAGCATTAGGGCCTGGGGAACATTTCATAAAGGCCATAGGGTCGGCTTATCATGGAGCTAAATGCCAATGTAATTATTAGTGTCTGGAGATAGTGGAAAGGGAAGCACATCCTGCGGCAGAACGCCATATTTAATTAATAAATGTCACTCTGCAAAGGGGGTGAGGGGTGGGCATGAGTAAAAAATAAATAAATGAAACCGTGAGGGAGCAAACGGGAGTGGCAACAAAACTGGTCCTGTGCACAATAACAGATCAGTAGAAATTCACTTTGGAGCACATTTATAGCCAAGATGTGCAAAAGGCCTTTATTTTATTTATTTATTTTTATTGCAGTAGTATAATCTCATACTGATTAAAATTGAAAAATCCCAACCTTTTGAGTGCATTTATTCAATAGATTTTTATTTTATTTTATTTTTTTATAATTTCTTCTAACAAAGTTCCTAGAGCTAAATTCCTTCAAAATGAATGTAGCTGAAGCTTTTCTACACTCTGTTTCTTTAAGCTGGTAAAAAAAAAAAAATTCTAATTGGTAAAACCATTACTTTCTGTTTCTGTGGGGTACAAATATAAAATGACACAGAGGTTAGTTTCTTTTAGCCCCTGCCCACTAGCCTGAACCAGGAACCATTTTTATTTTGACTCCACATATAGGGAGCAGAATGATCACCACATGGAAAAAGCTCTGTTAGAAAACAGCAGCAGAGTGGCATCTTCAGGACACCAATTCTCCTCAACTATTAAATGCCGTCTGCAGCATGCCAACCAGCAGTATGAGAGAGCCAGCATAAAAAAGCTCTCCAAATACATAGGACTGGTCAGCGCCTTTCAGTATGCCAGATGGAAAGTGACCTGGCTCCTACAGGGGGTTACTTGCAGAGGTTTCTTGACCAGAGCCTTGAGCAGTAAAGGCACTAAGGGTGAGGAGAGCTTTCCACAGTACCGAATCAGCACAAAGGGCCTCAAAATGGGCCAAGAGCAAAGAACTGTTGAATCTTGGTAGCTATCTGGACACAAACTGGGGACTAATCAATCATGGCTTAGTCACCTGACCCTTTGACCCTTAGGGTAGGGTTAGGGTTGACACTGAACGATTCCAGAAACATAATGATGATGTGTTCAGATGCATCAGCAGATGTATTTACATGGTACTTAAGGCTTCTTGTTCATTCAATTGCAACAAGCAAAACAGGCAGATGTATTGGCGGGAAAAAAATATGACAGTGACAAAAAATAAATAAAAATGTTTTTGTAATAGATTTAGACAACTTAAAGAAGCTGAAAAATGTTTGAGAAAAGTTGTGTTAGTTTATGAGGGTGAAAAAAGTTTACTAAGGTAAAAGAGCCCTCCATTTAAATCTAATCTGATAAACCAAACACCTTCAATCTCAAACCTCCCACTTTGGCAGCCACCATTATTCACCATGAAGTATTTGCTGCTCTGGAGAAAGATCTTCATGGAAAGCACTTTCCTCACCACAGTCTTCTTGAAAATCTCTAAGTAGTTCTAGAAGATGCAGATAAAAGACGTTCATTTGTTATTCTCCAAGGGAAAAGAGGGAAAGTTTTCCAATTAAGGAATCTTCTTCCTCCTCTTGGTGCTGCATGTATTGTATGATTGACAGCTTCATTAATTAGCCAGCTAGACTTTAAAGAATGATGGAAGAATGGCTACGAGCTGTGTGAGGAATATTACAGGAGCAGAATGCAATTAAGCTTAATTTCTATCGTTAAAAGGAAACATAAAGAGAATTTGTATGCGCCCCACATTCCAGCTTGGTTTAAAAACCAACTAAGTTTCAAAAACACAAGGCTGCAAGATACAAGGTTATGCTGATTTATTTAGCAGGATTTTCCCAATAGATGAACTATGTAATATTTCTGTATTTAGCAAGAATTGCTAATCCACAATTCTGTTATTTAAAAAATGTATTCCACTAATGCCAATTGTAGCAACAGGAATATGTTCGTATTCCTAAGCTTTATTGTCTACGGGAAACATGAAGTCCATCAGATCCAGCGTCTTATGACTCTTTTATTCTAGTCAGAGACCCCCACTTATTTGGTTGAGCATAATTGGTTTTAATCACAGTTTTCACTAACTATTGTACTACTTAAAGAAGTGGTTTGTCATTTTTTTGTGGTAGCTATAGGTTGAAAAGCTTGGGTTCAAATTTTGTCATGTGACATACGTACAAACATACATACTCAACAGTCGTCCATGATTCTCTGCAAGCCGTCAACCATCCTCAATACATTACAGAATCTTTACCTCCACTGACAACTGAAACAAAAACAACTCTAGTCCAGCAAACAGCAAAATCAAGCAAAACTTTTTTGTCAAGTAAAAGAAGCCATTGTGAATGTGAGTAAAGCCAGACTTGAACAAAAAAGGAACAAACTACATAAGATACCAATTTTATTCTGTATTTTCATCATGCGGTTTGGAGATGCTGAACTGAAGCCATTGGTTTGTCATAAATCCTTGATTTCCTGTATTTCCAAAAAAAAAGAAAAAAGAAATAACTCTTTTTTTTTAAAACTTTTAATGAAGCCTATATTCTGCAGATTTTCTTGTGCATTCATTAGCAGCTGGTAAATTAAACTTGAAAACTAGGCCTTGAAAATCTAATTTTACTTACAGGAGACAAATACACTAAGCTAGCTGCAATAAGAGAAGTGCAGAGTAAGGAATCTCTTGTTCAGCATAATCCAAGTCTGGTCTCACTTTTGGGAAGGTCGGAGAGTTCAAGTCTCCTGTCTCTTTGTTTTTCTTGATGTCGGGGAGTTTGCACGCACCGAGGAACTTGTCACACAGGATGCAAGCTCCCATGATGCCCCAGAGTTTCTTTTTCGCTCCTTGGCCTCCTCAATCACAACCTTTCTTAACTTGAAGTGCTACTTGAGAAGCGGGCACACCAGAGACCATCTCGCCTCGCTGTCATTGGTTCAGCTGCTGACTCCAACACCATATCCTTTGTCTTTTGTTCTCTGCCCACATAATAACTCTGAACTGGTTGAAGAACAGGGGGGGGAAAAACGGAGTTAAGGCGGTAATGGAGAAAAAAAATAGATCAAGGTCTTGGAAAGCTGCAAAACAAGGTAAAAAAAGAAGTCTTTAAATTTTTCTTATGCAACAATTTCTTTCCCTCTTTCAAAGGAGACACTCCTCGGCACACAGAAGTGGGTATTCTTGTTTGGAAACAAAGGCAGGCTTGCTTCTGAGGAAACTGCTAAGCGATTGCAAAGCAGATGCTTTTTTCTCTCGCCAATCAATTTAACACCTACACCTCCCCTCTCCTCCTTCATGTTGGCTCTGGCTCATCAGTTTTAAATGGCACAAGGCAGTCTTGAATTGTTCTTTTGACTCACTCAGAATACAGGGAACATCTCCTCAGTTACAACACCAGTCTGTTTAAGCTTTCTTTAGAAAATACTTTGTGGAGCCACCTCTAATTGTAACTACAGCTACAAGTCTTAGCAACATGTCTTGACCAGCTGTACTCACATGTAAAGATAGACATTTGTAACCTTTACAGAATAGCTCAAGCTCAGTCAGTTTGGATGGAGAGAATCTGTGAACATTAATTTTGAAGTGTTTCTAGACTTTGACTGGACCATTCTAATACATCAGTTTTAAACTTATTTCTGGTTATATCTTAAAGGTTATTGTCCTGCTTGAAGGTTAACTTTTTTCAGGTCCAGCCATCCTTCCAAATCTTCCCAACTTCCTTCCTCTGACCTAAAGATACAAATGCCCACAACTTGATGCTGCTACCACGTTTTAAACTGAAACGTATCCATCCTTGGTGAGACGGAGTTTTAGGTTTATGCCACTGAAAGCCTTCTGCAAGTGCTACATTTTTTGGCTCTCCTGTTTGGGTGGGTATCGATTCTTGATTGAAGATTTGCTATACTCTTTCCATTTTCAGCTGATGGACTGAAAAGCAATCTGTGAAATGTTTAAAGCTTGGGATATTGCTTTACAGCAAAACCCTGCTTTAACTTTATATCCTTATATAAGCTGTTTATTCACTAATGCTCTCCAATACCACCTCGACATCCCACTCCAGCTCATTGTAAGACATCCCAAGGCATTTCCCCAGACCCGAGGGGATGAATTGTTCCTTTAAACTAGAGAGTTCTTACTTGGCTCAGCCCCAAAGTAGGAAATGATTGGAAAACATACAAAGAGAAGAAGTGTCTCGATCAAATGCCCGAACCACCTCAACTGGTTCCCTATGGACTCAATTTATTTAATGGACCCACTGGATTTTATGTGAGGAGTAACAAGGAGCTTTTCATCTCTAATTGATATTTCTGTAAGTTGCTGTGTGCCCAAAAACAAAGCCTGGTTTCAAGCAACTCTTAATGCTTTAGTTGGATCTTTAAGTATTTTGCAATTGGCAAACTGTTAAATGTAGGGGTGGCTTTTTTCACAGAACTAAATTCAAAATTTCTAAACGCTTTTTTTTTTTTTTTATACAGATGAGATCTTGACAAATGTGCTCCACAATTTATAGACTTTTTTTCTTTTTTTTTTTTTTACATTGAAAACAATGTATTATTTTTCTTACACCTCACCAATGTGAATACACTGAAGTTTGTGGTCGTTGCACAAAAAAAATGAAACAAAAGTTCAAGAGGTATGAATATTGCAGGAGATAACTCCTAGGTATCTAAATCATAACAAGTCTCAGTTATATTTCTGAGAGTTGGTAAAAACAGGATGTGGATTTGGGGGGAAAAAATTTCCATTATAAATCTTTTGCTCAACAGAATTCAGGGGGAAAAAAAGCCATCTGTGTCTGACTCTTATCCCTGGCTTTCTCTAGAGCCTGGATGAGCCTGAGCCAGCAAATGTCAGTCGGATAAAGACCAAGCCTGACAGACAGACACTGGGAGTTTTGTCATTCCGTGTGTCATCCCTTTGCTAGCAAGCCCCAATCTTTGCCGGTCTCAGAAGCGCTCAGATGATGCAGGACAGAAACGTTCTGAGGGAGAACGTCAGGTTGTGTAACTCCTCTAAGCCCCACGTAAGGCTGAAACGCTGAGGACATGCACTGTTTCTGCACCCTGATGGCCTCGGAGAGTTTTCATTATTGTCTTATGATGGAGGTCGCCATAGAAACGGCAAACACATCAACAGTCACCCCCCACAAACAAGCTAATGCGCTTCGATGAGATGTTCTTTCAGAGGCAAGAGGATCTGTCCAGTGTCGGATGTTATTTAATGCGACTTGATATTTAGAAAAACAACTAAATCAAGCAGATTGCCTTGAAACAACTTTAGGTAAGCTCAACAAAACATACCATGCTCTATACTGAAAACATTGACTGTGGTCATCATGTATTAGTTAATCTTCTAATGTGTTTTTCTGCTATAAAGTAAATGAACAGTAATAAAAAAAAATCATATAATCCAGTTATCTGAATCTCTGTATTCACAGCTCATAATTCAAAGTTAAAAAGAGCGAGAAGCAGAAAAGGATAAGCATACAGATTGCCACATTTAATTTATATTTGCACAATATTTAATGTACCTTACTATTCAATATCACTAGAGAAAGTGAAGAGAACAACTTATTGCTTTATATTTACACGGTTTTCTGAACAAAAGATTTTATTTTTTGCGTTATTTAACTGAATGATTTCCACATACATTTAATCTCATAAAATGTTCCATATCACACAAGTCTCAAGTCCATATACACATATTTTATTCTAAGGTTTAGCCATACATTCACAATTTAAAATATAAGTCCACTGAACAGTGTGTTGCTTCGCAGGGCCTCTTTTGTATTTACAACAAAAATATGAGACAGTTTCTTGTCACATATTTTGTGCAATCATTTAGAGTGGTAAATCTTATTTTATATTCTTAGAGCAACAGCAGCTGAGGAACAAACACTTGTCCAACAAACACTTTTTTGTTGTACAAGAAACTTCAGCAAACGGAACGGCTAAATTACCTACAACATGGTAACTTTTTTTTATCCTTTTAAACGTTTAATCTGCTTTTGGTCAAATTGGAAAAGGAAATGTTGGTGAACTGGTGACAAAATTTGATACAATGTAGGAAATTTTAACATCTAGAAAATAAGCTGTTACTCCTAGTTATGCTAACAATGCTAATTGCTAATAAATGTAAAAATGGTTTTAAAAATGTTTCTTTTATGTGTTCTTGACATTGTTTGTTTTACAAAACTAATGTTTGGAAGTCCAAATTTAATCACTGCCAAGATTTAGTGGAGTCAAAACTATAATCAATACTTTGATTAAACATACATTTTTTTCTGTACAAACATAATCAGTCACCTTTCATGAGCCCACACAACTTGTGACTTTTCACTCAAATGTTTCAGAGCTTCAAAGGACCAAACCAAACAGCTAGAACGAGAATGATGTGAATATCTGCACTGCTGAGCAACAAATTTCTGTAAATAATGTTCCCAAGCTCCAGGATGGATTTGAAAGACCTCCTGCTGTTCTACAATGAACAAAAACACAACAAAGCAGTCAAAAGGAATTCAAAAAATGCTCCAAACACAAGACACATTAGGAGTATTAAATATCAAAGGAAGATGACGACAAGTTTATGTTTTCAAATGATATCCTAATTGTCAAATATACTGTAGAAAAGGACCAGAAACCTTTTACTGGCTATTTGATGCTGCCTGTAATTTGAAAATTTAATCCAAATAAGTTACTAATTTAACATCAAATTGGTTATTTCAGATGTGTGTTTTCCAAACCTCAAATTAGGTTATGTAAGCTTAAAATCAAAATCAAATGAGCCCGTCTTCCAAATTTAAGGAGCAATAATTTAATATGAGGCGTTTTTTGTTTTTCCTCGTTAGATTTTTACAGTGTAAATTGCTCTAGAAGTGATTCCAACAAGAGTTTTGTTATGTTTGTGGTTGAACTGGAACCTTAGGAACACTAGCTGTCTGTATTGTTGTACTTTGTGAGGCCGCAATTTAGTAAAGTGCTGTACGAAAAGTGTTGAAACAGGAAGAAACATTTAGCTTGAAACAGTACTATCCAAGCACTATATATAAATATATTTCTTCACGCCTACTTCAGGTCAGCCAAATATCAAGTTCTTGAAAACCACACTTTTTAGGTCATACTGTGAAAATCACTTTCGGTTAGTCAAGCCCAGATCTTTCAATTGCATTTAGGCATCAGTAGACATTTATATGTGGACAAATTCTTTATAATTCAAAATATAGAAAACATGTATAGTATTAGCCCTGGATAAGTGACACAAAAACTGAGCTTTTTTGGCCAAAACAAACACCTTTTGTGGCACAAAACCAACTCTTCACATCATCCTAAAACAACATCTCCATACTTAAAAATGGCGGTGATAGCAAGATGCTGTAGGGGTGCTTCTCGGTCCATGCTAATGGGAAGTTGATGGGAAGCTGAATGGAACAAAATGTGAAAATTAAGGAGTCCAGTTAAATTCCAGATCGAAATCCAACTGAGAATCTATGGCAAGGGCTGAAATGAGAACAAATATTAATTTTAATCATTTACGTTTGTTTAACAAAATTTGTGGCTTTATTTTGTATGAACAACTTAGGCTGTTGTAAAGTTAGCTAATTTATGAGTCACATGGCCTATGCTGCTCATGCACAATACCTTTAAAGTGTTTTTAAATGTATTTGATTAAAAATTCTAATATATTTTCTAATTTTTTTCAGCAGACATGTGTCAATACTTAATGCTAGATTAAGTTTAAAGAAACAAGATATGTTAACAGTAAAAACTGCAATAAACCAGCTCCCTATCACCTCAGCTTTATTATATTAAAAATATACCCTGTCATTAGAAGAACAAGAGGATAATTCGACTAACTTGTTTCCCTAGATGTTGGAAAGGAGGTATTTAAAACAGTGTTTATGTCAATAAAGTAAAACATCACCAATCAATACACTAATGTAGGATGAGCTGGTACAGACTGTCCCAGTGGATTGAAATGTCCCTATGTGGCTTACCACTCGGTGTGTACCATGTTATCTGGAGCTGCAGTTACCCAGCTGCAACATCAATAGTATTTGTCAAGTGGTTAGAGCTGATAAGGACACAGATGATTGCCTTGGGGTTGCTTAAAGCCTGGTTTGTCAGGGTAACTTGGAAGCTAGAACTGTCAGTAATTGAACTAAAGCGCTTCATATCCCCTTCACCTGACTGCTTGTATCATTCCATGTTATATTTCTCATGCTTTCTGGAATTAAAATCAGGGCAATTTAGTTATTGGACAGCAATACAGGCAGAAAAGTCCTCGATCTCTGTCAAGACTTGCCGGAGCAGCTTCTCCATTTTGTTCTATCCCTCTCTTGCCTTTGACCTCCCACAGGTTCCATTAACTGCATCACCCAAGCAACATCAAGCACATCCAATCTTGTGACAGTTACATAACAAAAGATGAGTGTAGGGAAGATTAGAGAAGGGTGAGGCAAGAGATCGAGAAGTGTCAGGGTTTGCTCAGTCTAAAATAACAAAAACAACTCCTTCACCGTTATCGTCCGGATCACTGGGTGCAACCTCTCCTCTGAAGTTTCCTTGCCTTCCTCCCATGTTACAAGAACATGACATACAACTGTTTTTTTGTTTTGTTTTTTTTCCTAGCAAGAAACTTTTCTCCACCTCAGTTCTAAAAAAAACACACAACTCCACCACAGGTTTCTACCGGTCATTTCGAATTATACGAGTCGGAAAGGGAAAAATGTGACATGTGGGGTGGCAGGTGATAAAGTTGTGGTGCTGACCTGCCCCTTTTAACTTCCATCCTTCCGTATACAGCTTCACAAAGCCAGATAAAAATTGTTTTAACTTGACTAAAACCTTTAAAGAAAATCAGTTTTTGACACCTCTACTTTTCTCATTGGACTGCTGCAACCTCCAAACATTCAGATCTATTCCACAAACAAGACAGTCATACATAAGGTATTCCACATCGAAGCAAGTAAGTAAAACTGAAATCTGGAACAAGGCTTCAGGTCCAGATGGTATCAGCCTCAGAGTCCTTAGGGCCTGTGCAGACCAGTTCTGTGGGATTCTGCAACTCCTCTTTATGCTAGCCTGACATAGGAGAATGTCCCAGTGCTACGAAAAACATCCTAACTTGTTCTGGCACCAAAAAAAGCTAACCCATCAGTTCTCAAGGATTATAGACCTGTTGCCATGACATATGAGGACCTCCTGTAGTTTGCTTGTTGCTGTGAAGTTAGCGTTGAAGATGTCATCATACACCTGGTTCATCAAACCCACTGTCATCTGGACAAAGCAATCAGAACTGTGATGATCATGCTCTGTGATTCCTCTAGTGCATTTAACATAACCCAGCCTGTTTTTATGTTTTGCTTTGACAGCAACTTCAAAAAACACAGGTGGATGCCTTAGCAACTGCCTGGATCAATGACTATCTGACAAACAGATCACAGATTGTAAGACTGTGTGTCTAGCCAGGTAGTCAGCAGCAAAGGAGCACCTTTGGTGCATTAGGTGTATCATGAACATTAATCACACTCCTAATGGTCAACACTGTTGTCATTAAGTGTCACTGGGTTTTATGACATCCATTTCAAAAACAATGTCAGTCTTAACATAAAAAAAATCTAATATTATTGCAGGACATGTTTTAGTTCAAGCATCAACACTGAGCCATTCACAATGTTTACTTTTTTGGCAGGCTGTTTCACCCAACCTGACTTCGTCATAATTGGACCAGTAGCCTACATATAAAATCCTATTCATACTATTGTTAGGTGTCAGACAAGTCTGTAAGAGTGACTTTTTGTCCCACTAACTACTCGAATAACCCAATGAGCAGAGGAGCAATGATAAATGGCAGATCTAGCTCAGCAATGAAGGAGTCTAAGGGAAGCCTGATAAATGTTTGGGTGAGCCTGAAACTTTTTCTCGCAGAAATAAGCCCTGTATCCAACTGGAGGCTCATACAGATTTGCTTTTGTTAAATCCAGGTACTGACTATTTTTTTGGCCAGGCAATGTAATAATCTTTCAAGTTACTGTAAGGGAGGAAAGACTCAAACTCACATATACACATTACAGCTAAAAATAATTTTTAAAAAAAACAACAACAACACTGTTAAACAGTAATCATATACAGGCCCAGGAATCTCCTGAGAGCCCACATTTAATCGTAGAATCACTGCAGGCTTATGAAACCAGCCATCCAACCAGCTGTATAAAAACAGTCTCATAAATATATCTCGTTGGCAAAGGAGAATTTTTCCTAACAAGAGAGATGTTTCTGTTTTTGTGAGTGTGTGTGAGGCAGAAAAGCAGCACCAGAGGCCCAGCCCGTGACAAAACAAAGAGATTAAATGACCTGTGAATGTGACTTTCCATTTTCTATTACAGTAACTTGAGCTTAACTTAGAAGGCTGCTGCCCCCCTCTGGTGGCTAATGAGACATCAACATACACTGTGCACAACACCACCTGCTTTAATTTTTGTGTGTCTGCTCAGGTACCTTCAGTTGATTGAAATCAGAAACAGAGCTAACAAACTAACTGGAAATGGTAATAAAATGACGACGGTAAAGCGTCAAGATTCAATATGCATCGCCTGCTCCCCGCCTCACATTTCTAAAGGCAAACCTTCCTGTCTGCAGTTCAGATAAAATCTAGGAGAAATGTGCTCTTCTGACACACATTGCCAGAAAAACAGAATGCAAACATGTCAGGGCCCCCTCTGAGGTGAGATTTCAGCTCAAGCAAGAGCCAAATGTCAACCAGCTCAGACAGATGGTGCACAGAGCTGGTCAGCAGAGGCCAACCTTGGTCAGCAGCGACGAGGAGAGGGAGGGCAACGCGGTTTTTGTTTTTGTGCAGAACGCTTGATGTTGACGGGAGCATCAGGAGAGCGTTGTTGCCCAGGTGGGAAGGTAAAATCATGTCAGGCTTGTTTGTGTGGCAGGTGCTCGGGGACTCTGTGGGTTGCTGTCGAGCTGTCGCTGTGACAGAGGAATGTCAAGAGTGGATAAACAGCTTAAAGAGGGCTTCTGACATCAGATAAGAAGAACAGAATGCGCTGCCTAAAATATCCATATTTTGGTTTTCACATAGTTTTTGACCTTCCACAGAATAAAATATTTTCATGAAATTGAACAGATTTTTCTCTGCAATCTTCCTGCACCTCTTTAATTGGAAAATTGCATACATTTTCAAACACATTTTCAGGGTTCTTGGTTCTTTCTTCGGACAGTGTACCATCAATTCCTCGCAAATACTACGATATTATTCAGAGATGGATGGATGGATGGATGGACGGATGGACGGATGGATGGATGGACGGATGGATGGATGGATGGAGTGAGTGGTGGGAGGGTGGATGGATAAACGAGTAATAAAAATATTCGCATTGGAAGATTTATAATACTTTTAACATATTCAGATGAGTTGATTAATTATATCTGATGAGTTCTTGTGATTATACCCTTTAATATAACTATAATAGTAGTTATTAGGGATGGGCAATATAGACTTTATCATGATATTTTGCAAAATTTATCATGACAACTATACCAACTAACCAAACTTCGCATGGTAACTGCATTTAATGCAATTTTCTAATTGCATTAAATGAATTGATTTTTTATGCTATCATGAAACCAACAGTGGGTTTCTAAAAAATGCAATCCTGACAAAACATATAGCTTTTTGGTTTTCAAAATTTACAACGATAATTGTAAGTAATTGTTGTCACAATAAATAAAAAATTTTCATCAGGAGAAGTCTTTAATAATAATTATAAATAACATGATTCGTTAGAATGAAATTAGATTTACTTTACTTCAGATATGGAACGTAAACAAACGCCTCATTTTCACACAGCAGTATGGTTTGGTGTGATTTTGTCTGTTTCCATGGTAAAACCAGTCCATATATTCATATAACTGACCCAAAATGCACCATTTCTGGGTCCACATCTATTGTGGACTAGATAATGGAGTTACAATCTTCACACAACACAGTCCACTGACAGAGGGACAGAAAAATGTCACAAATTGTGACAATCATATTAACATAATATGATATGACGTATGATGTAATACAAGAACACATTTTCAAAGATCAATAAACTTTAAATTCTAATGAATATATAACACGACAATTTGAAGACATTTTGAATATCCTAAATAAACAAAGAAACAGAAAGAAATTAAATGAATTATGAAGTCTCTTTAAACAAAATTGTCCTTCAAACAAAAGGGCTAGTTGAGACCAATGTGCCAAACTGAAGTCTCATCATTGAGTTTTTGGTAGAAAGAGAAAAACAATAAATCATGCAAACAGAACTTACTAAGGTTGTTTTAATTTATCATGCTATTAATTGATTTATTGCTTATTGCAACAGGCTTAGAGGGGGGTAAGAATTGACTCATAGTCAGCACAAAATGTTCCAGAACATTTGGCTCCATTTTTACCCAAAAAGGTTGTGTACAAAAGCACCAAAAACAAAAGCATGAAATGGGGGAGAGGCAATTCAACCACCTCCACTTTAAGTTGTATAGCCTTTGCCTTCATCTAAAGCAATAGCATTATTGAAAAAAGCCTGAAATACCTTGCAGTTCTTCAAAATGTAAACAAAAACAGTCAGGTATGAAATTATCCAACTACAAAATGGCAAAAGGTCCAAAATGATTACCGTCCTTTGCTGAAAATACCATAGTTATATCTAAAACTAGCAGTATTTTGTTAGGGTGCACCTTCTCTTATGCTTAAAGGAAATACCTCAAACATGCAGGAAAATGTTGCATAGCCAACGTGGGTATTTAGGTTGTTTTTGTATGTTTGAAATGCCTGGCTGCTACACTAATCCCCCTCACCCCCCTTGTGAAACAATAAAGATACTGAACAAATAATACCAATTTTGCACAATAAATCCAGTAAATTGTGAAATTATTCAAACTCCTGGCAGGCTCAGATTTAAAATGATTTCCATAAACCAATAATTTGCTTTCTGATAGAAAATAAAAAATTTTCAAATGCAATCCTTGAAAAAGAAAAGAAAAAGATTATTTCTGGGGGAAAAAAAAGAGATAACTTATTTTTTAATCATGTATTTATTTAAATATCATGTTGAAAATCCTTCTCGGTAATGAAAGGAATAATCTTTTTGTTTTCATTAGAGCAATAAGACCAGTCTTACAATTGCCAATCAGCTTTCTGTAATGTCTTTGCAAGGATGTCTTCCAAACCTCAGTCACTAATCTTTGGCCTCCACAAATCAGACTGAAGTTTGGACTCTTTAGAAAAACTGAACGGTTACCTACCTAAATCTGACAATAATTTGGCATGAATCATTTGGGGCTTCACTTTAGAGTAGGAAAAATACAAAAGAAACATCAACTCCACATTTGGTCATAAAATAAAATGAGTGTAGTTTTAAAAAGTCATTTTTATGAGCAGTTTGAAATTCAGCTTTATTGTCAATTTGTTTATGCACTATTGCATCGCCACTAAAATAAAACTCCACTATCATAATTTCTACCTTTAAGCTATTCTGACGTATAATTGAGCACCTAAAATATAGCCTCCATTTTTTAATTTTGAAGCACGACAAATGTCTTCACCTAGACCGTTAGCTGTTGCAGCGAAATCCCTTCCTTACACCTGCAGGATTTTTCCTTTGTTCTGCACACTCGCAAAACGTGAAATTCCCTTAACTCTTCCCTTGTCTCATCAACGTTAAATAGTGCATGAACACCACAGCTGGCTTTTCTTTTTTTTTAAATGGAGGATTATTCTGGTTTTCCAGTTCAAACGGAAAACATGCAATATTCTCAGACTGTTTCTAGTAGATTGAGTAGAGGGCTTTAAAGGTATGTGAGCAGGTAGAAAGATGGATAAGTGATATACGCCTCGGCACAGAACGTGTACAGGCTGAGAGAAAGCAATTTCCTGCTCTCAGAGACGTTGCCGCGGATCGAGTTGAGTCACACATCGACGGTTCTATGAAGGTATTGTCCCATTAATAAAGGCGAAATAAAGAAGCGCTAAAAGTTCGGTCTGTGCAAAACTTTAAGTTTCATTACTAAAATTACATCTCTCCTTCCCCTTCTTTCGCTGTTTGGCTTCTTTACCATTTATTGTCTGAACTAAAGTAACCCTACCTTAGCAGGGGTTTCTACAGTAATGAAAGGCTATAACATAATGTTGAAACACAAAGGGAAAGCCGATTCAAAATATCCTTTTTCCCTTCTGAGCGTCGAGCTTCCCTTTGATCATCAAATTGTTCTCCCGAAAATCCTTCTTGAATTATCTGGGCCACTGAAGTGGAAAGTGAATTTTCTGGCGAGGCCAAAGCTTCTTATAGGGGAAGGGGAAAAGATGCAGAAAAACTAACAAAAAAGATGTGAAAATTTAACAAATTGAATCAGAGAACAAAAAAAAAGAAAAGAAAAAGAATATCATCACCACTTGTAAGTGCAAAAGAGAAAAGTTTATCAAGCTCTTTATTCAGCCCAACTGAACACCAATAATGACTTTCATTTCAGCAAAAAGAACATAGGAGAAAAAAAACATCATAGAGTCCGTGTTTCTTCCTTGTTGGCTTTATTGCTCAACTTAGAGATTACACATGTTTTTGGTATTTTACTGCAGCACAGCCAAATAAATGTAATGTTAATATAGACTCAAAAAAAGCAAGCCCATCCCCTTGGTCGTGAACGGTGGAGCAAAGATTTGCCCCTTTCCAATTGTTCTGTAAAATCTTATTTAGCTGTGATTGGGAGGTTATTGGGCTTTTCTGTACAAGATTTAATCACAATCTCAAACATTAGCAGCAACCATCCTACAGGTCAGCGCTGGTGAACCCGCAGCTCTCAAGTCGCATCCTGACACAATTGGTGTCGCAAACACCAATTTAAAAAAATTGGTGTTTGCGACTGTTTAGAACAGTTGATTCTGTGATGATACTGAACTGTCTCTGCTTGAAGAAAGCCCTAGCAAAACCAGCGTAACATGCACAGTGCACAGGTAGAATTCTGTTGAGCTAGCGCAAATCTGGAACAACTTCCGGAAAACTGCAACACACTGACTTACTTGAGTAAGTCAGTGTGTCAGCTGTTTGCGAGTGTTCAGGTAGGTTTTGAAACCTACCTGATTTTGCAACATAATAAATGACACATTAATAAATATTCTGATGTGTAGTGATGCCACTAGACACAATTTTGTGCTTCAATTGTTGACTGTGTTTTATGACTTTGTAGTTTTTTTGTATGTATAAATACAAATAAATATAAAGAGGAGAAATTAACATTTCTACCTAAATGGGAAGAATATTTTTTTACAGAAAAAATTGGATATTTCATTGTCTCACTTGAAGCATCATTTCACCACTATCCATCCAAACACACCCAAAGGCTCAACAATTTGTAAGCATATAATGAACTGCTTTACCTTATGATTATGAATTGTAATCATTCATAATTATAAGTAATTATGAATGATAATCATGGATGTGTGCAGCTAATGGCTGGAACTAATTTTAAGACTGACCACTCACCAATCTCACAAATGTTCATCTTCTATAAATGTAACCGTATTGAATTCAGAATATCAGCAAGTAAAAATAAAATACTCACTAAACAATCAGTATAATGTGAAAATATACTTTAATAGCTTTGGAAAGAGTACTTGCTTTTCTGCTTTTAAACAAAGATCAAATTTTACATTTTAGTAGGTTTTTTTTTTTTTTAGCAACAACTTACTCTATTCTTTGCCTAATTTCAAGATCAACACAGATGTCAAAACACAATTTTGCATCAGGCAACACTTGTTTGTACAGTCAACTTTGCAAACTAACCAGTACTTCCTATAGTTGGTACATGTTGGATACACCAAAGCATGCCCCTTATTTTAAGAGACAATTGCTGAAAAAGTCCAGGCCTTATTCTCTGAGCATTGCCAAAACAGTTAAAAATTAACTTCCTCTAAAGATACGATCCCCGTAAGCCCCAACTTTGATTATAGGGTCTGAGACACTGAGCCCCTCGTCAGTTTTAATGTAAATTGCTTGTTTAATGGCAGCCTGTTTAATTTGCCCAGCTTGATTACAGTTTGCTGTGGTTGCAGTGCAGCACGCATTTTCATATTCATGAATCTTTATACTAATTCATCCTCTTCAGATGCAGCTGAATTCACTGAGAATGTCTTCCCATTTACCAGGAAAATTTAACACAGACAGATTTTTCTCATCTGTGAGACTTTCATGCAGGTCAGAGCTCTGAAGCTTCTCTGTTTTGTGTGCGTGTCTTTGTGTAGTCCCCCTGAATGTTGTAATTTATAAAAGAAAAGGAAAAGAAGAGGAAGTTTGGGCTGCTTTGTTTACACGCAGACATCTTGTTATGTGCTGCCTCGTAAAACGGGGGATCAACAAGTCTTAAGTGAAACAGACAGACATATTCCCGCACAAAAACAGCTTGAGGAAAAAAAAAAAAATATATATATATATATATATATTTTTTTTTTTTTTTACTTTTTTAAATCGCCACTGGGAAGCCGTGCTCACCCTGTTCAGAATTGAAATGAGTGTGAAGGAAATTCACTTGTACAAGTGGAGACAACACACAAAATGGAGTCACCAGTCATGAAGTTTACTAAAATAAAAATACAAAAGAAAAAAAAAGGTACATGACCTATGTATAGTAGCTTGCAATTTTGCCTCACTCCCACTTAAAACCTCCCTGGAGCTCTGAAAATGACCAGGTAAACAAATCCACCGCTAAAGCTACATTTTCTACAACCACTTCTAATCCTTCATCAAGGTTGCTGGATAATCATGTCATTAGAAAATCAGTTCTGAATGATACTTCAGATTTGTTTTTGTATTGTTTTTGTTGTTGTTGTTGTTGTTGTTGTTGTTGTTTTCTAAAAATAAGGACAAACTGTATTTTAAAAGTGAGCAGACAGGTAAAACCTCTATCCATGTTTGTTTACCAAATACTGCTTTTAATAGGCTTTGGGTCAGTTCTACCCTCCACCAATTTCTACCCATGAGTTATAAAAGTTAGATATAAAAGTTAGAAACCAGATGTTTGACTGCTAAGGTCATTTAGGATAACTAAAATTTCTTGTTTGTTAAATGTTAGAATAATAACTTTGGAAGTCCACCAACTTTTTATTAGTGGTGGGTTGAATTGCCTAAGATGTATCACATGGTTCAAAGGTTTCCTTCCACAAGATTCATACAACAGTTTGCTGGAGTACCGGCCCATTCCTCCTGACAAAACACAGTCAGATTCGTAGGCTGCTTTACTCTCTCACACATCTTTTTAGCCCGGTCTGCATATTTTTCCAAGACTCAGATCAGGGAATTGTGATGGCCACTCCAAAACATTGACTTCGTTTGGTTTCTAGTATAATGTTCATTCCTCATTATGTTACTTATATCGTAGCAACCACACATGATCGAGCCCACACCAAAACAAAATTAGTAACCAAAACAAGTTATTTTCACAGTTGGGATGGTGTTCTCATTTTTGCAAGTTTCCAACTTTTTCCTTCAAATATAACAGCAGCCATCATGGTCAAACACACACATTTAATTTCATCAGTCCTATCACATCAGCACATATCTCCAAAAATGAAGGTATTTTTTCTCGCCGATATGCTATTCTTCTAATGTTAATACAGGACACATTTCAGTGTTGGCAATGACATTCGAATCGTATTCAGCAGAATCTTAAATGTCTTTTGCTTTTGTTCTAGTTCCTATTAACAATTTTCACAATAAAACACATTATTTTCTGGAACACAGAGCCGTGTTCCTGTCACATTATCATGGCCAGACATTTCCATGATGTTTGTACTGGCCTATAATTATTGGAAGAGTTGAATGTGGCACCTTCTGCTACCGTAAAGTTGTGCCGAAGAATTAACCAGACAAGTAGAGGTCAACGATTCTCCTCTGGATATTTTCCCTAACTTCATTTGATTTCCCATAATGTCACAAAAGGAAGCTGTCTGCTAAAGTTCTTCCCCTCTAATTCTGACATAAAGCAACCTGTCAGATGTTTACAAACATCATTGGCTTTCCCAAAATGTTGGAAAGCATAATGTTATTTTCTGTAAACCTATGATTTCGAAGAAGGTAATAAAAAATCTGCAATATCAATTAGGTATTTAGAAAATGCAAATAATTTTATCATTACTAACAGACCTAAAACAAGAAAAGTTTGTTAGGATTTAATACCTGATTTAAGACCTTAAATGCCAAAAACGACTTCTCTATATCTGTGTCATATTGTAATAGGCTCCCTAACTCATAGAGGCTGTCTTGCACTTGAAATTGCCTCAAGTCATTGTTTATGCTTTTTGTAAATTTAATTTACATCTGGTTGGTAAATATATTGAAATAAAAGTATTTTCATTTTTAAAGATAAATATATTTTCATTGGCCAATATAAGAAATCACTAGTTAATTTAATCAAAAGCAAATAAATACATCACCATCAGTGCCAGCTCTTACTTATATAATATCATCATTAAAATAAGTAAGGCCTTCCAGACTCAAGTGCTGTATGCTTGGAGACAAATCAGTGCCAATAGGGAAGACTCTATAAATACTTAAAAATATTGTCATTTTACTTTAATTTCATTGCTGCCTAACTGTTTCTCACTAGGTTTCCATGGTAACAGATACTTATTTTCTTTGTAACCAGCACAAAAATGATTTAAATGTTGTATAAATGGCTGTGGAAAATGATTAAGAATACCTACAAAGTTAATTTTGTCATCTAAAATGCCTAAAGGTAGTGGAAGGAGGGCAGGAGCTTTCAAATAATATAAAATTTACAAGAAGATCAAAAGAAAAGAAAGAAAGTGCAACCTAAATTTTAAACAACCTACGGAAAGTTTAACCATGAAGTGAAGCCTACATGAAAAACCTTGAAGAAAACTGTGTTGTTGAATTTTAAAAGTAGCTCACCAGTGCCTCATCCTCGGAGAGAACCCTCGTCTCATCATGGACAAGCACCACTTTAGCCTTGACTTCATCCAACGATATACTGAGGGGTTTAAAAATGCATCATATTAGTATTCTATTGAACAGTTTGGTTGATTTCATCAACATGTGTTGAACATTACCAGGTACTAGACAGTTATACTGGAAAAACAAACGCACTATTTTACAAAAAGAAGGCCTGTCCTCACTTTTAAACTGCTAAAATAAACTGTTAATTGCCAACCAGAGTTGGCAATTAACTAAGCGCAGATTAACACTTAAAAATACAAATTTCTTAAAGTTCAATTAACCTATTTACAGCTAATATCGAGAATGTTGCACTCTTCATACCTTTGTCCTGATTTCACAGTACAATGCACTACACTGTAAAGTCACACACACACATATATGCCAACTCTTTTTCCCACGACACTAAACTCTTGTCGTTAACCATTTTTCCATGCTTGTGTCTTCCTTCCAGGGGTTACAGCCAAACTGTCCCCTCTGAGCTCAGATAATGACTGCATAGCCAGAATCAATCCCCGGAGCGCGTCAACTAAGGCAGGCAAACATACAAAGCGAATAGTCTGCTCAGCCTACAGAAGATCAATGCTCAGGGTGGGTGCTGGAGAGAAACAATGCCTTTCACCATTGTGAGAACGGCACACAGGCAGCAGAGCAACGGCTCTGTAAATCCTGTGTGAAGTAAATTGGCTTTTGGCTCGAATCACGCAGGGCATTTGCACGTATATATAGACCACTGCGGCATAAAAGCAGGTGTTTTGTGATGTGCACGCTTTTTGGAGGCTTCCCTATGAAAGTCAGTAATGAATATTATGGAGCTCGCAGATGCAAGCAGTGATAAATCCATGCAGAGGGGGAGAGGATAAAAAGCACATCCTGTTCGTGGGCCTTTGGGAGGCTCCATCATGGTTCATTTCCTGAAGCAGTTGGTAGACTCTATTTATAGGCCAGCATACTAGTACCAGTTAATCCTGCACTGGGCTGCCAACTGCCTGCCAGCTGGCACAGTGGGTTGCGCCTGTGTGTGCTGCATGGAAAGGTTTTGGGATGAAACGATTGTAAGGCCTACATACGTGACCAACAAATCTTTACCCCTCATTTAGGGATTTTACATCCCAAAGTCGGTTTTGAGACTAAAATTTCCAGAGTTCTCAGCCATATTATATATATATATA
>CAEFZX010013183.1:0-10589 GCA_903066825.1 Alfaro cultratus | reverse complement strand
TTTTTTTTTTTTTTTTTTTTTTTTTTTTTTTTTTTTTTTTTTTTTTTTTTTTTATTTTTTTTTTTTTTTTTTTTTTAATTATTTTTTTCAAACCCCCCCCCCCCCCCCCCTGAAAACAAGCCATTAAATGGCGTCATATAAGATGCACATCAGTGAGCCTTGAGGCGTGGTGTAATGGCACAAAAGCTGTGAAAATGTGTTTTATCTGTGTACCCCCCACCCCCACCCCCCACCCGCCGCTCTTGAACCACCAAAGCATATTTTTTGAGGCAATATGACAACATTCATTCTGCTTTAGCCTGAGAGTTGAAGGCGTAGAAGAGGCCATTCAAGGCTGAAATCTTAAGATAGGGCCTAAAAATATCTGCGACGTCAGGCAGTCTGACTGCAACGAATCCGCGCTGTAATGTCTTTATATAATATCTTCAGTTAAGATCTGAAGAGGGGGAAGAGAGAAAAAAAAAAAAATCCATCCCGGCTGTTTTCTGCGTCCTATCGTGTAATTTTGTTGCTCAAGAGGAGTGATTCCCATGTTTCCTTTCCTGTGTGTGCGCACGTTCACGGTCACGGGCAGGAGTGCTAGAAGTCTGGGTCTCTGCATGACAGAGGAGAGGCAAGCAGAACAAACGCGTAAATATAACGCAGCAACGGAATTCACAGCAGTACAGCCGAGCCTGACAGACTGCGCACTGAGGATAAAATCAAATGAGTGCAAGCAAAAAAAAATTTATATAATTATTATTAGTATTATTATTATTCTACTTCTTTTGTTACCTCTCATCTTCTCTTAACAACAAACCACTGAGTCCTGCGTGAATTTCCACCGTTCGAAAACGGTCCTGGAGCTGCTACAACAGAAGAAAGTTCAGACTTATGCCAGCGAAAACTCACAAAGGATGCGTGAATTGGGTGACTTAACAGTAGAAATTACTGCGTGGCCGTCCATCTCAATCCGCCAGCTGTCACTCACATGCTATGGCGGATGTGCGCTTTCACGCCAAAAGGAGCATTTCTGAAACGCACTGGTGCTCGTGACAATTACAAAATGTACATATAAAGTAAGCAGATAGAATAAAAAAAAAATAATAATAATTTTTAAGACGTTTCAGGCCTCCGAGTGCATTCGCCCTTGGACTTGGGTGTGACCGCAGTGTATTATCTGTTATGTATTATGAGTAAGCTAAAATCCAATGTTTGCAGCATGTTATTGATGTGAAAGTGCCACAAGTGGTGTTCTGCGGGCCACTTTTTCCGTAGGTGACTTTTTGTACCCTTTCTTTTTTTGAACAAATCAAAACCATTAATATTAAAAAAGTTTTTTAAATAAACGCCTTCAAAGAATACATTATTATTATTATTATTATTATTATTATTATTATTATTATTATTATTATTATTATTATTATTATTATTATTATTATGTTGCAGGGACGGGGAGCCGCTTAGGCCGACCTGTTGTACTTGCTGTATAGTCTCCGTCCTTACCTTGTCCTCGTGTATAACTCTGTAAAATTAAGATATAATCATTATTAGTATTCACATCCTTTTTTGAGGATCCCTTATCGCTATGTAATAGTGCTTTATGTTACTGATTGTCTTGTACAATACAGCATTCCATATCTATAGCTCCCTCTATGTAGCCAGTTTGTAACTGTAAGGGGTTGGTGGGAATGTATAGGCCGACATTCAGAATGAATTTAAAAAAAAAAAAAAAAGTAACATTTTGTTATTTTGTACCATTCACTTCATGCTAAAAAGAACTCTGTTTTAGTGTAATAGTTGTCCATGATCGTACCTTTCATGATGTTGCCCACCCCACTGCATTCCTTCCTTTGCGCTTGTAAGGATTGCTACGTTGTCTTGTAAAAGTAATACTGATATGAATGTATATGCGTAAGGTCTTCAATAAACAGAATATTGAAACGTTTATTGGTGTTACATCAGTCTGTTATTGCACGGTACCTCCCTGCGTATTCAGCCTAAAAAAAATAAAATAATAATATCTGTTTCTCTGCTGGGATAGTTTTATTAAGACCTGACCTAGAACTTTCAGAAAAATAAAATAAAATAAAAATAAAACCACAATTAAATGCAGATTTGAAGATTAACCGGTCAGTTCGAGTTATTTGAGAAAATGTTTTGTTGGCGTGCGGCTCACGCTTTCAAATGCACGCTATATAGGAGCCCACACAGGTTGGCCTAATTTTACTATGGCCGACAGAAAGACAAAAATAGATTATAGGTAGCTTTGATATAAGTGACCATGCAAAATGGCGGCCAGGCTTACGTTGTACGCCCTATGTTGCAATAACTTTTAATACGTACTTTGTGGAAAAGTGCTTTTGTTTTCAGTAAAAAAAAAAGAACAAAAAGACAGTCTTTTTAAAACCCTTCAAGTTTGACCTGATCAGTGTCACTGCTTTGCTACAAGCCTATAACCTCGCAGCTAAACACGCAATAGCTCTGTAAACCAGTAATAGGGTTACACCCCAGTGCTCCATATATGCATAAGACCTTTCGGGCTGGTCACTACTTGTGCATCTCTGCGGTTTTCCTGAGCGATTTAAACGCGTGATATTTCTATATTGAAACGTTTTTTTTTATTTTTTAAATTATTATTATTATTAAATAATACCAGTTGAACATTCTTTCTCAGTGTTTTTAAACCGCAGAAGGTTATATCCTATAAGCACTGCTGAGACTCTCCCTGCTGGCAGTGAAGTGTAAAGCCACACACTGGCTGAGCTGTGTTTTTCTGTCATCTAACAAACAGCGCGTTTGTCGTAAGCTGCTAGCAGTCTCAGTTAAGTGAAGTGTGTTTGCTGGAAAAAAAAAGATCTTTGTGCAGCATCAGTGTTCCGATCAGATGTTGCCATTGCAGTGAACTGTGAAAAGGCTGCTTCTGCGACCAAACCACTGAATGTCACACTCATCTTTGCATTCTACCAACATCTCTCCTTATAAATGCAAGTGTAAGATTTCTTTCTCTCATTATATGACAATGCCCTGTGATGGGCGTTATAATATAGGCCTCGGTCCATTGCGGATTGTGTGTGTTACAGTAGTTTTATTGTTTTCATACTGCAGTTTTCGGAAGCCTTTGATAGCTGTTTGCCTTACCTCATGGCGACCCACATTTTCCGGTTTGTGTGTTAGCAGCAAACCGCAAAAATATCACTCAATACATTCGTCATTGCTTTGCACAATGGCTTTGGCTGCACAAGTGTGAAAATCCATAAAAGTATTGCAACATCCTCATTAAAACAAAAATGATGTCTCCATTCATGCATGCTGGCACAACGCTCAAGTTCCACGAAATATTCATAATAATCGCAGCAAATAGTCTATATGATCTAAAATACACGGTTTTTAGAATGGACTTGATAAGCATGTATTAGTTTTATATTTGCCATAGGATGTTTTCATGAAAAGTAATAGGTTGAGTCAAAAGGTGAGGCAAAAATGAATGTCAAACTCTAGTTTTGGATTTTAAAGAAAAAGAAAAAAAGCTCCCAGATGCTCAATTAAGCGTTGGATTAGAGATGAGCTGAAAAATCCTTTTACTTGTCTACACAATTTTAAAGAGGTGTGTAAAGACATATTCCAACAAATTAACTCGAATTAGTCTCTTTAGCAATGAAGAATAAATCCGTGCGTACTGCACAATTTTGTTGTTTTTTTACGCACCAATAGAGTATGTTAGCTAAGTGATTAAACTGTCTGAACATTGGAGAAGATTCTGATTTATTCCGGAATGTGATGCATTTAGGTTAATAATAATAAAAATTGGCGGTATTAGAATGTTTTTAAATTGTCTAATGGGATTTCCTGACTCTGTTTGTACACTACCTTTACAAATTAGTTGGAGCCAAAACAAAATATGCAAAACGCACAATGAAGTACAGGATCACCTCTATTGTTTGGAACAAACCCTCCATAGTAAACTGGGGCATAAATAGGTTTCACTGATTCGTGTAAAATTGAATTCAAGCTGTGAGAATTCTGCAGATGTAGGTTCCAAAAGCTGCGTCTTCATGATTTTGAACTTGAGAATTTTCTTTTCTTTTTTTTTTTTTTTAAGATGAAACTGTTGATGTGGATAAGACGAAAAGGAAGAAAACAGATGATCCAATTGTCATGATTTGCAACAAACAGCAACAGATCACTGTTCAGTAAATTGAGGAATTCGGGTCTTGAACAGAAACAATTAACATAATTTATTTAGCCGAATGCATTTGGATTGTGAGGGGGAACGCGTGGGCATCCAAGCAAGCTGAGCACACCGTCATTGTGTTTCCCCGCTGTGATTAAACGCTGGCTTAATTTTCAGGTCAGTAATGGTGTATAAATTGGTTGGATTATTGTTACAGAAATACTTGGCGAGGAGGGCTTTGACTGGATTTCTGTTCGGTTGATCATATTTCTCTTGGAACTAGAGGATCTGATGATTTTATTCTTAACTTTTCTTGTGGCTTTTGCTAGAAACATTTCACGCATACCACGGACTCCGCCAACAGCACTTTCTCTGTTGCACTATACAAAGCAAAACGCTATGGAATGATATGTCCACCCATGTCTTTATATGTATAGTTAAAAATTGAAGTGAGGAGTAGTTGTTAACTAAAGGCAGGTTGTCTCTTGTCTGTGCGCACGACCTTCGGATATTAGGGTTTGCAGGTTTTTTACAGTCTCTCTTTCACTGCTCTTGAGGACTTTTGACTTTGAGACTGGCTAAATCTTTTTATGGCGGCCAGTCTCTCTGCGTCCCAAAGGTCAGTGAGCTTCACAGTGCCCTTCGCAGAGAACTTGTGTGGCATGCGGTCTGCGTCCCCCGCCGCCCCGTCTTCCGTTTATGGCACAAAGCTGGCCAGAGAAACAGAAAGCAGTGTTATTCCTGGTAAAGTGTTTCTGTTTGGAGAATGGTGCGTGCGTGTGAAGTGTGTGTGTGTGTGTGTGTGTGTGCGTGCGGGCGGGCGTGTGTGTGTGTGTGTGTGTGTGTGTGTGTGTGTGTGTGTGTGTGTGTGTGTGTGTGTGTGTGTGTGTGTGTGTGTGTATGGACCAAGACTGCAGGAATGGCCGTGATTGTTTCAAAGAAGAGTGTTAATGTGATAAAGACAGGATAGGTAGGATACTTAAAGTTGCAGATCCATATCTTTTTACGTCTCACAGAACTGTTATGTATTGATTTTAGAATGATTTGAAATGAGACCTCAGTGCGCCCGCGTCTCTGTTTTGCCTGAAAAGTGGCATCTTTTTAAGTTGTTTTTCAGGAGCGACGGGCGTGCAACAAAAATCCGGACGTAGGCCGTGAGGGTTTCGGTGGCGCCACAAAAGCAGCGTTACCCCTTTTTGACCCGGTTGTCTATGGCGGATATGCGTTCCTAATCGATTTGTGTATCACAATTCCAAATCAGTACTCCAGTCATTCTGAACTTGGCGTTTATTTATTTACTTTTTGCAGCTTTTTTCTGGGACCTCTAGTACCGTGACAATCAATGTGCAACTTGTAATGAAGTTTTTTTTGTTGTTGTTTATATTAGATAGTTTCTTCACAAGACTTTGCATGGGAGTTTGTCTTGCTTTGCTTCTAGAAATATCTTGTTTTGTTTTTAGTTTTTTTTTGTTTTTTTTGGATAAGGACAGTCTGATGCGTTTGGGCCTCCACGAAACCATGAAGGTCAAGTATGCTGGGAGCGGCCAGCTGAACCTGAGGTACCTGCTGGAATCTGCTTTTATATATATATATATATATATATATATATAAAGGGACGTTTGACATCACCTGCTCAAAAAGAATTCGCGCTGTTTCAAGGCACATGAAGTGTCGCTTTGGTCAAAGTGTTAGACTACAATAATACAGGTATACAATTCTTAGCGCGTAGTTTACTGCTTCGTTTTGCTTGAGCGTCTCAGTCTGCACAGCCTGCAATAGCGGTGAACAAGTAGGGAGCCATTTTTACTGATATCGGAAGCATTCAAAGCGCGGAGCATCTATTTAGGGCTCACATTATGAGATATTCGAGTCCTACGGGGCCCGCCGAACACGAAAATAATACATTTGAGTCTTTGATACGAAAGAAGCCAACCAGACTGGACTTTGTCCCGGTTTAAAAAGGCTGTTTTTTGTTTTTTTTTTACCTCTCAGTTTGTCTCATGGCCATTCGTTTTTTTCCTCCTCCTTGTAATAACCTAATTAAGACATTAAGAAATGTTTTAAATTAATCAAGTCAAGTTAAATGGGTTAAACCAAAACTTATGTACAGGCGATTGACAGCTCAAACCCAGATTTAATTTAAAATTGGGGGGAGGAAAAAAAAGGTGTGAGCTCATCATATAAAATTCAAAATATGTCAAATGGTGGGCATAATTTTCCACTTTTTAAAAATGTTCATGCACTTATTCACTTATAACTGCACTATTATGCAAGCAATTGTCGCATTTCCTAAAGATTATGTAGAATTTCAAGAAGGTAAACCATGCATTTAAAGGATGTGAAGCCTACAATCAAGTGCACATCTACAAATATTTTTAACTATATCGGCATGTGACAGGCCTTAGCCCGGAGTCCTCATCAGTTCAAAAATTCCTCTTTGTTCTTTTTTTACAATTAAACTGACAGTGAAACTGGGCGCCTGTAGCAAAAATATTTTTTATTTTTAAATGTTGGCTATTTTCTCTATTAAATCTGGTCAAAAAATACATTAATACACATCTGTTCTGTTCTGTTTTATTTTCAGCCGATTCAGAAGGTTTTCTGATCATTTATTTCATTTTTATTTTTTTTCCTGGGACGCCTAAATAAAAAAAAGCAGGGCTGGCGACAGGGAGTTCCTGCGCGGGGTGATTCCTCGTGATGTGAAATCATTTAATACTTCTAATAAAAAAAAAAACTTAACACATTGTTGTGAAAGCTTTATGTCCGTGTGGTTGAATGTGAAATATACTCTGGAGATCGCTCCAAATGGAACAGCAATATGCGCCTCGGTGTTGTTTGCAACTGTTGCCGCCACATGTTCTGCAGAGCGATCTGCGTTCGCTGTCAAAATGTTACAATAAATTGAAATAAAATGACAAAACAAAAAGAGAGAGAGGGGCTTCTTTAGTGTCGCTTGAAACAATTTGCAGCACTCGCGGCTGAATTTAACTGCCCGACTTACATCCAATTAAACGTTGGGCCATGAGGGGACGGTGATATGATTACACAAGGCTTCCCACATTTAGCCATGACTTCAGCGGGCTTTGCAGCAGCGTCTTGGTGAACGTTGCTCGTTGTGAGTGCGTTGGCGTGCGTGTGTGAGAGCTGTATCATTTGGGGAAGGATTTATAACCGCAAAGTCAAAACATTGTAATATTTAGGAGGCGTCATTTTTATCTTTTCTTTTTCTTTTTTAGTTTCTCCGGGTGACACCCAGGTTAACCATTTTAATTATGGTGCTTAGTAGAGATACATAGCTTAAATTCCTCAGACACAGTCGTTAAAGTTACTGCTTTAACTGTGATATTTAAGACGAACGCATGGTAAAAAGCAGTCAACAAATTATCATGACAGTTTCCTGAACTCTACTCCCGTGATATTGTTAATCAGGGAGTCGCTTCCTTTCTGTGTTGAAGAAGAAGAAGAAGCAGAAGAAGCAGAAGAAGAAGAAGAAGAAGAAGAAGAAGCAGAAGAAGAAGAAGCTGCTGCGGATCAAGTCAGCTGAGGAGAACTTTGCCTGTAAACCGGCTGCCACATCCCCTACTCATATTTGGTGCAGCATAATCAAACATTCCCGGGTCCTATTGCTCACTGAGTTTGTCCTCCAGAGATATAAACACATGCTGAAGCTTTATTCTTTGACTGATGGTCTGAGTGCGCACAGGCGAGAAAAGTCGGTGCTTTTAAACCCTCGGAAATCGGATATTGCCAAGTAGTGGTCATATTCTACCACGTTATGACACATGCGGCGACTTGAAAACAAGAGGAGCGCTTATTTCCCTGACATTTAAAAACTTAGTAAACAGACTGAAATGGTTTCCTTTCTCCCACCCCTTCTCCTCTTGTCTTGATTAGAGCCTTCAATGCCTGGATTTTATTATTGCATTGCTTATTCATACGGCGGCATTACTTATTAATGCCGCATTAATACGCATCATTGGAAAGATTATGATGGAGAAATGAATTGACAATGTTGTTTTGGTCTGTCTGTCTTAGTGCTTTTACCGTCTAGAGAAATAAACAAAAAATAATTATTTTATTGTTGCTCCATGCATAATATTTGTTCCATAGGAAATTAGACAAGCCAGATTTATTTTATCATTGTCAGCTGCCAAATACTATGAGTTTAAAAATTATTTGCCATCACTGTAAGTACTTGCGTGTTTTACTTACTGCATGTCCTGCATTGCAGCAAGGTAAAAACATTTTTTTTTGTAAAATTCATCGTTTTGCAAAAACAGAAACTAATGCAGCAGCAGGATGTATCTTAAATGAGAAGCCGCAAGGCCAGTGTTTTTTACACAAATATTTCCATAGCTACGCCTGATGATTTGGACCCACGACAAAGTAAATCGGCAGCTGTGCATTCAGAGGCGCAGACAACTCACAGTATTATTTTTTTCGTCTACTTCTTTTTCGAGCTTGGATAGTTTAGCGCGTTGCACATACGTTCCAAGACGCGAAAATTCAGATGTTTGTTTAAAAACCGAGAGATCTGAATTTGCCTATTTGTACAGCGGGAAATAGAGAGAGAGAGAGAGAAAAAAATCATAAGCATTTTTTTTTTAATTATCAACTTCCCTCTGTTTTTGAAATGCAGAATAGAATATATTAGTTTACTGAAATCCAAATTCCTCTCATTCTCCGCGTTAATGGTTTTCTATGGAACAAAGGAGATTTAGCGTTACTGCAGTCATTCGGAGTTTTATGGTTGGACGTAGAGAGGATTTTAGTGGTCAAATTCAAGTGCTGTGTCTGGACAGCTGTCTGCTTTCTTTGTACTTGGATGCAGGAAGCATCATGTGAGACAACCTTTTGTTTGTGGAGGTAGTAAACAAGTTAAAGCCATTGCCACGTTTTAAACTCCAAGTATCCATCGCTCAGATCTTGACCATGCTGCTCTTTTTTGCTCTTCCTTTTACTGTTGGAAATCAAAACAATAAGAACAGTAAAATATAGAAACTCTTTCTTTTAGCAGATTTTTTTTTTTTTTTTTTTTTTTTGCCAGCAACACGTGTGTCAAGGGAGTTTAATAGAACGGCTGCGTTATTGGGTTAGGATTTAAGAGTCTGTTTAGGAAGTTCCCTGTGATCAGAAACAATGGGGCGTCGTATTAATTTCGCCTTGTAACTGTATCAGTCTATAAAGACTCAGAGATGGGGCTCAGCAGTACAATTAAAAGTCTGAAATCACACGCAGCTGCTCTTTTCCCCTCCAAACCTTTCATTTTACGGGATTTTTTTTTTTTTTTAAGTGTGTCCGTCTGTCAACCACTGATAAATGTCAACATGTATGTGAGAAATTAAGGAAAAGATCGAATCCTTCTGGTTCTCTTTATAGCAAGCGTCGGGGTAGAGAAACCTATCAGAAAGAAATCATGCACATGATCGGATTATTTTCTTATAAATAGTAATACAAATAAAAATACCCATAAAATGTTTAATGAAGAGCACAACAATTTATCTCTAAATAATAACGTTTCGAGAAGGATGCTCAGTCTCTGTAGCTGGGCTTTACACTAGATCCGCCAGTGTCATTTGTGTCTTTGTGCTTCTCCCCACCCCGCAACATTTCAAAGTTTGTGTTTGTGCAACTAGAACACATCATGCATCAGGAGGGGAGAGATGCACGGTCCATGCTCGCAGAGGGGGCTCCACTTGTACTTTATCCTTTGCAAGAATCCCAGGGACGCAGTGTGGCTGGTGGCTTGCACAGTTGGCCTCCTTAAACTCTGCTAAGACCCAAAGTCAAAGGGAATAATGAGAGCAGTCCGATTTCTTTATCTTGCGCAGTCTACTCATACTTGCGGTGCGTTGCTCATTGCCCCACCGCCGGTTTTACTTCACAGCATATAATTATAGTCAATAAGAGCCGCCACCAACACCACCACCTCTGCGCTGAGGAATAAATGCACGTTCGTTTACAGACAGAGTGGAAATACCATAAATACAATACCCGGTGAGTTTATATGATGGATTATTTCATGTAGCTGGCCGGCGATTCCGTCATAACCAAGTGTGAAGCAGACACCTGTAACGACTATTAAGAAAATGATACCATCAAATATTATAACTATGTTTGAAAGGTCTGCAGCATATTAACAGAGCCGGGCACAGGAAGTCGAGCATGTATATTTTATTAAGAAACAAATGTGATATTTACTACTTTTGAAACGGTGGGGAAATGAATGGGAACAGATATTGGCTGCTTAATGTGCTGTTCGGATGCACCATCCATGAAATACGTGAATAAAATTTTACCTACATCCTGATAGAAGTCTGATCTAATACTACTACTGATACTACATCTACTTCTACTACTACTACTACTACTACTACTACTACTACTACTACTACTACTACTAATAATAATAATAATAATAATAATAATAATA
>CAEFZX010013180.1:0-35829 GCA_903066825.1 Alfaro cultratus | reverse complement strand
ATCCTTTACAAACAGAACAATGTTTTGCAAGAATTTATTTCCAGTAATAAATGCATGAAATTGTCTTCTTTTTGTAGTAGCACCAGATTTTAGCTGTTGTAGAATTTCTCTTTTATCTCTGGTAAAAAGACCATTTATTTTGATTCTTTACCCAGAATGCCCTGCGCTATAGTCCACTTCCTGCTGTTAGAGCAGTCTCTGGCCCGCTTGCATCCACGTATGCATTCAAACCGCACCAGAGTTACTTCAACCAAACTGAGACCTGGGTTCAATTAAAGCAAACTAAAAAGGGCTGTTGTAAAAACACCCTGAAATGCAAGCAATTTTCTTGTTTGTTGCCAAAAATAGCTCAATTTTTTCAAAAATTTGGTTTGCTTTTCTTTTTACGTTTCTAATAACTATAACATAACGTTAACAGCAAACATAATTTGAAAATCGGGCTGTTTCCTTGCATTCTAACACCACATATTTTCATATTACATTCTATTAGTCCACATTTCAACTTGTGCAACCGAAGTATTTGTTTCATCCTGCCCACATGTGGTAGGATTAACTGTGTTTGCCACCAATGCATTAAAAAATGCACCAAAACTTTTTAAAAACACTATTACTCACTCTGATAATCTATTTTTGATTAATGTTAAAATGCCATGGGATTGTCCAATGGTGTTATATGTTGAGGTTGGAACAAGTGGCACTTGCTACACAGTGAGTATGCATTCATAATAGAATTAATTAATTATCTATTAATTACATAGGTGCATGAGAAAGTGACATTTTTTGTTTTCCTTCGCAGTTAATACATATTATATTATTATATTATCGCAGAATTCTGTTTAATCTCAAAATATCAGAATTCTGACCCTTTTTTTTAATTCTTCAGAATTCATACTTTTTTTAAAAGTTAGAATTTGAAGATTAAAGACGAAATCTGAGAAGAGAATCAAAATAGTCAGAATACTTTATTTCAGAGACCCTCTTGCATTTTTTGCCGCCTTTTAGTTGAGAAGTTTTGAATTCCTAATGAGGCACTATCACCATTTATTTTTCTAAATTTGAGCTCAAAAACTCCAGCTTCTGGGGACAAATAAAATAAGCCCCATAATTTTTTATGTTAGACCAATATACTCGTTTTTACAGTGTACAATCCGTTTATTTAAAAGCGTATGTGCTGCGTTCACGTCCTATGTCTGTGCCGTTAATATACTGTAACGTTATGTTGACCCTCTGTGGTGGCTAACCTAGGCGGTTCCGAGAGTCTGACAGTTGACTGCTGCATACCAGCGAACACACCCTGAACTAACCCACAAAACAACTCTTCACCTTAACCTAGAATAGCCGCAAAAAAACCCCCGGTACAAATAAATTTTTTTCAGTGACCAAGGACCGCAGGAACCGCTCACAACAGACATTTCCACTCCTCCTCTCCTCCCTCCCTCCCTCCCTCCAGTGTGGGACTCAGAATGCCCGTGTTGTACAGACACAGTAGCGATACGGAGCTGAGCAGACATGGAGGCCCGATTAACGAGAGAGGCCCGCGCTGACACATCCAGGCCCAGCTAACGGAGACTCGTTGTGGATCTCAGAGCACCTCTGGAGATATTACCGTCACCAGTCGCTGTAAGGGAAAACGGTTTTATCCGCTACGAAGGGAGAAATTACATGGAGACCCATTTCGGGTTTCTGTTGATTCAACGCAGCCGCCATTTTGTTGACAGTTTTTTTTAATAACCTTACACCGCTCTGCATCTGCTGTTTTTTTTCACCACTGGAATACAACCTACATTTTTAAAAACTGCTATTCGGAGTCGAAGTGATTATAAGTGCGTATTTGAAACCGAATTTGGACATTTTTCCCCCTTGGTTGTAGCTTCAGTGTAGCTACTGCATCGTTAGCCGCCGTAGCTGAGATGTAGTAACACGAGTGACTACGAGAATGTGACGGAGATGCAAGATTATGGACATCACTTATCTGAGTTGTGACATTTACTTTCGGTCACCGCAAATTGTCTTAAAGCTGTAGGCGTTTGCTGCTCGTTTCTAGCCTAACTAGCGCGTAGGTTGCTGTTGTTGCTGGGTGAAATTAGCTTAAATCGCTATTAAACTGGCTTCTGATTGATAGCTAGTTAGCAACTGCCAGTGCCATTGATACGTAAGGACTCTCTATTATTGGACGAGCGTTAGCTGGCAGTTTGCTCCATTATAAACGAACACATTTATTAATGTATGGGTTATATTAATCGCAAATTAACCTATCCATCCCCGTGTATTTTTAATGTTCTGCCAGCTATAATCGGAAGTATTTAAATGCGTTTTTGAAAGGATGCTTTACATGTTGGCACTCAAAATCCTCCTTCGTAACTTTATGTTTTGAACCGCTCCTGGCACAAAATCGCGAACTTTTGTGTATCCGCGGGGATTTCTTTGTGCCTTTTTATTTTTAAAATCTTTCAGGCGCTTTGCTTAGATTTGTATATGTAAGCAGCAATCTCAATTCCAGATCTGATTGTGTTTTTGGTTCTACTGTTTCCAGCAGTTGGAAGCTAAATCGTCATAATAATAGTAATAAAATGTGGCCACCACGTTGATGCGTACATGAGGACAGGACACAGAGCCAAATCATGTGAACGCCGTTTCTGGACAATTTTTCAGAGGTGAGTGTTTTCAAAGATGCGATCAGTTGAAAAATAATGCTGCCTGCTCTTGTTTTGTCTGTGTAACCGATGCACAGTTTGCATCATGTTAATTTCTAAGCACGATTAAATCGATTCTAAGTCATTTCTCATCTTAATTCAATCAACATCTCATTTGTCTGGACATGGATTTCCTCAGAAATATTAGTATAACTAAACGGCCAGTAGCTGCTGAAGAGCTAATTCCTGGTGGGTCTGTGTTGACTGTACAGGAAACTAAATGCTGATTATGTTATTTGCTGGTTTTTTTTTTGTTTTTTTTACATAATGTATTTAATAAATCAGAATACACATAAAATATTCCCCTTGTTTCACACAGCAAAGCATTGCTGCAGAGCATGCCTGCATGCTTCAGATCTGACTGACACCTGTCATCTCCGATGGGTTTTATTTATACCCTACTACAATGCAGCTTTGGGTTTAAAACATCATAGCTGCTTCTGTTCTCGTAAGGGTCACACTCAGTTCTGGTTATATAGCCCTGCTCCATTGTTAGGCGATGCACAGCGAAGGTAGTACTAAAGGAATTTGGCTGGTTCCTCCCTCTGCTCAGTCTGTGCAAATACCGATGGAGTAAAAAGCCCTGGTGGAAATGACAAGGCAGACGCCAGCCCCTCATGTGAATGATGTGGTGGAGGGTGGAGGTTGGTGAGTGGGTGGGTTGGATACTATTGCTCTGGCCACAGGGAAATCAGCAGTTATGAACAACGTGTGCAAAAGCGAGGAGAGAGTGAAAGGCGGGGAGGGTGAGAGGAAAGAAATGGGAGGGGGCGCGGGAAGTTGTTTACTACGTTCCTCCATGCTCTGTCGTTTTATTCGGTTGTTGGTCTGATATTCATTATGAATCCCCTGTTATTCAGATTGTTTGTTCTCACTTTACATACCGTTCTTTGCACTTTTAAGTCTCGGCTGTAAAAGACGAAGCAAACAGTTGTCAAGCTGACTGATATCCTAAAAGCAGCGGTGTTGTCGTTGCACAGATCTCTAGAGTAACCGATAATGAAATGACTGTTTTGTAGTCTTGCGCAAAAGCTAAAGTACCTTCATGCTCAACTTGAAAATGACAGACTTTAGGGGTTGGGGATTACTGATCTGAGATTAGACAAAGGATCATTCTGGTGGCATTACTAACAGAAAAAGTACCAATGACTGACTTGTCTTAGCCGTTGAAATGAAAGGTGAGAGAAATGATCTGACTCGCTTGGATTTGGCCACTTGATTTTTGAGTTAGGCGCTAAAGTTGCCTTTTTACATACAGTGCCTGTAAGTATTCTTACCCTTTGAACTTTTCTACTTTTTTTTTCCTGTTACAACCACAACTGTAGTGTACTTTATGGGATAAACTATGGTTTTTATTTATGTTTATTTTTTAAACTAGCAAAAATCTGGAAGGTGTGGTGTTCATTTCTGTCCAGCCTGCTTTATTCTAAAGCCCTTGAGCAAATCCTGGGAAAACAAATGTTTTGAAATTGCCTTATTAGTTAATAAAATACATTTATGTGTAATTTAATCTCAGTATAAATCCAGATGTTCTGTGAAAGCCTTAATAGTCAATAGTCGACAAGCAGCATCATAAAGATGTAGGAATACACCAGAAATCTATGATAAGTTATAAAACTATCCCATTTGACCATCTCACGGATCATGCTTCTCATTCTCTGTGACAGAGACTTAGTTTTGTAAACCTACCAAGCCATGGCCATCCACCTAAACTGACATGGAGAGCCTTTTTATCCAGAGAAGCAGCCAAGAGGCTCATGGTGACTCTGGAGGGGCTGTGAAACTCCACAGCTCAGGCTGTAGAGTTTGCGTGACAAACTTTCTTCCTGTTGACAAACAATTTAAGGAAGTTGGAATTTAAGGAAGAGAGGCAAGAAGAAAGTAATTACTGAAGAAAGTTAATGAGACCTAATTTATGAATCTAGTCCACTCTATTGTCTAATACTGTCATTCAAAGGGTGACATCAAACACAAAGCACAAAATGAAAAGAGTGTCAGATCACAAACAGGAAATGACAAACAGTAATGTTTGTTTTTGAGAAATACAACCAGGTGAGACCTGCTGGTTTTTAAAAACCTATCATTATGATTAATCTCTCAGGGACAACAAACATACAAAAACTGTTTTGATTTCCTGGTGAAAAGTAACTTGTACATTTAGTTCTTTTTTTTCTCCCGAGTAGTTTTTGACAAACCAGCACACTATTGCCCCCTTTGAGGCTTTACTGTATACCAGTTACCTAATATTAGGACCAAATTAGAATGTAGTCTTTGTAATTTTGTTGTATTTGCATCAAGGTTTGCTGTTATGAAATGACAATAAACTATTCTATTCTACTCTGTTATATTTTATTCAAGCTAGCTTAAAATAGTACAACATCCAATTCAAAGATCCATTAAGTGTGTAGCAAAAAACTAATATCGTACAAAAGTCTGAACACCTCATCTTCACCGTAAAAGTTGGTAGTGGCAGTATCTTTAAGTGGGAATTTTCTTCAGCGCTTTATTAAGAGTGGTCAAAGATTGCGTGAAATTGCCTGAAGCGAAATACAGGGTGATGGACAAGGGGCCACTGAATGCAAATGCACACCACACTTTTCAGATTTTTATTTGTAAAAAGAAAAAAAAAATATATATCTGTTTATCATTTTCCCTTCTGTTCATAATTATGCATTACTTTGTGGGGGCACCCAAAAAAGTGAAAGAAGTTCAGTCAGACGTTGGATGCAGTTCTCTCATCTTTGCAAATGTTGTAGTGTGCAAGAATGTGAAATGTATTTGTCGCCGTGTTTAAAGAGGATGCAAGCAACAGCGTCAGTCGAGTGGGTGATTGGGAGGAAATGTGTTTTTGATTAACGTTTCAAAACCATGTAGTTTGTGTGCTGTGACTAGTGCTTTCCAAGTTTGCGAAATCACACAAAGGGGGCATTATAAAAAAACGTACCACAAGGGTGAACAGATTGATAGAGTGTTAAAGAAATAGGGAGGTGTGAGTTGACTGTGGTATGTGTAACTAGGGGGGAGTGTGAAGTTTTGAAGCAAAAAGCTGAAATTGGAGTAAACACAGAAAGAAATCAGCCGAAAATCTTTAGGCTTCGTAGAATCCAAAAGTTACGCTTCATTTGCTTTGTGGTTCAACTGAAAACATATTAACTTCTGTTTTTTTTAGTCATAATCCAAAGCAAACATTGTTAAAGGCTAGACGTACGACTGATACCTTTTTTTTCCCCTCGTCTTGCCAACGTTGATGCTTAACTGATGGGTCGTCTTATTTGACTTTCCTGAGGCTCCATTAAAGTGGCTTTTTTACTGCCGTGCTCTAATGTAGGGCGCAGGAAAACTGCTGGCACATCGATGCCTAATCGCTCACTCTCAGTTGCGGCTGTGAGAGGAGAGAGGCTGGGAAAGGCTGCCGGATCGTCTGTCTAGTCCCAGAGGACCCAATGTGCTGAGGTCACAGTTCTGAATTGCCTCCAAATGACTTCACAAAGAGAAAGCACCTGCTTGGGGGCGAATCTGCCTAAATCACTCAGTGCCTGGAGGGAGCCGTAGACAACTTCATTGAATTGGGCTGCCCTCTGTGCAGTGCAATTAACAAGCATTCTGCTGTTTGTTGCTGGGCTAACGCTGTTCACCAAGTATTAGAGCTTGTAATTTTGCATCTTTTTTTTTTTTTTTTGCAACGTGTGTCAAGATGTGACACTTCTGGAGACAGTTGGCTCTGGGCCTCTTGGGATTTGTATATCGCAGGTGGAAAATGGCAAAGGAGCTGGAGCCTGATGTTGGATTTCTTATGTGGAAGAGCCACGGCTGTGCAAGTGGGTCACACATTATTCTAGGCTGCGAACAGAGCACACCATAAAAAGCCACCTAGATTGAATGAGGGGCACTCTCGAAGTAAAAAGATGATTAGAAATGGTTTTCTGCATCTGTTCTACGTTACTCACAAGGTGCGTTTTGGGTGTAGATTATAACTGTTGGTGCTGTGAGAACCAAGAACTGCTGCTTTGGAAGCATTTTAAAACTAGAAGCCCCTTATGTCCTTGTAATTTGTTAGATTTCATCAGCAATATTTGTTACAGCAATTCTAGAGTGCAACATGAGTTCAAAAATAGTAAAATCAGACCAGTACGGTAGGACTGAAACAATTAATCGTGATGAATTGGTTATTAAAATTTAGTAGTCGATTATTTTATTTATTTAAGTTTATTTGATAGGGACAGACACACATTGACATAGACAAACTGAACAAAACAGCAGTCCCATGTTTGGATCATAGTGCAATAGCAACAGCTAATTCGCAGCTCTTGTCCCTAGATGGGCTTTTAAAAAGTACCTTTAAAAATCAAAATGATAATTTAAAATAGCACAACATAATGTTGACAACATCTACAAACAGTGAATCATAAAACATTAAAAATGGATACAGTTCTGTTTTTGATACAACCAGAGTTTTGTTTGTTTTTTGAACATACTAAAACTATCTACAATAACTCTTTGAAAAATTTGAATTAACATGAGTTATTAATTTAATTTAATTTCCCTTTGGGATAAATAAAGCATTTTTTAATTGGAATTTTAAATTTAGATCAACAATTAAGCAAAAACTTTGCAAAAACATTTTGCATTTAAGATAAAACATTTTTTTCAATGAATATGTTTTACCCAAGAAGCTTCACCTGGTTCAATTTCACAAAAGTTTTTTTTTTATTATTTTAAAAAAATAATATAATTATTTGTTTATTTGCATCCTTTAATTTATTTTCACTATTAAAGCACTTAAATGGTTAAGTAAAACTCTGTACAATGTGCCAAGTTTTGTATCCAATTAGTTGTCAGAATAGTCGATAAACTAATCAATTACTAATATAACCAGTAATTGCTGCCATACAATGCGTTTGGTTTTTCATAGCTGTTATTGTTTAAAAGCTAACAATAGTCAACAAAAAGTCAAAGTTTACAAAATCACTTCAAACTCCTTGGGAAGGTGAAGCTATTCCAAACATTAAATTTATCTCAGGCAAGTACTTGTATGTAAGGGGAGAGAGATCTTACTATAATTACAACCCAGTGTTTTATATCAATTACTTTTGGCTATGTCACCGTGGTAACACTCTGCCACAGAGCTGAAGAGTTTTTGTACCAGAGCTATTTGGTTCAGTTTTAGTAAATTGAAGTTTGTTCACTTCATTTTTGCCTGAAAACTCTGTTGGAGACCAAGTAAGCGATCTTGTAGCAGCTTCGGTTTGCTCGCAAGTAAACCCTGGTGCAGTTGGCTTATCATAGGAATACAACCTAACTGCGAAGAAAACCAGAGAAAGGAAGTGATTTCTCTTGATTTAAAAACATGTGTGATGTGAAATCTGTTAAAATCTTTCTCTGTAGCCGTAGTCTCTCCCTCTATGCCATCTTTTTGTTGCACACCTCACCTGCTGCTCATACTGGGCAGCCTCTTGTGAGAGTGCCCCTAACTGCATGACATTCTCAAGGTGGTTTGACCCACTTTCAAAAGTGCAGTGTTGGCATTCTCTTTCCAATCGAATTGAGAGCCGTGCACTATTCTGGTGCGAAAATACCCTTAGAATTCCTGTAAGATGAATCCTGTAAAGAGATGTAAAAGTTACAGATTGTAAATAATTAAAGCCTGTGCAGTTTGTCCCGAAGAGCAGATACACAAACCTGCTGTGAAATATTCTATCATTAGCATTTTAAATTCCTAAATGTTTGTTTGTGTACTCCCTGCTCTCCATTTTATTCCTTTAAGTAATGTTTCCGCTAAGGGTGTTTTCACACCTTATAGTCTGGCAGACTCAGTTTGATTGGGGACCAAAATTGCAACATTTGCTGCATTGTCAGCTTCTATGATTTGCTTTAACACTCCACTGTGTCAGACAAACCAAACCCTGTGAGCAACTTGTTCACTCCCTCACTTGCACCAAGTACTACTGGAGAAAATTATACGAAAACCTCTGAAGGACCAGAGTTTGTTTTGTTGGTGTGCATCTAAGTTCGATTTTGCATTCACGCCTCCACGAATGAGCCAGACTTTCCAGGCAAACGAACTAGAGTTCAATTAAAGTGTACTAAACTGGGTTGGTGTGAATGCGTCCTAAAATTAGATAATTTTAACAGTGTATTTGAAAGTAAGCACTGTAAAACACAATATAAATGCTAACTAACTGATCCTGTTGTACAAGTGCTACACCAGTTGTATTTTCTGGGGTAGATTTCTATTATTACATGATTGACTCAAATTTCTGCAGTCAGGGATAAAAGAATTGTCCCAAAAAGTAACAGTTTATGCAGTTTGCCTTTTAGCTTTTAGGCCTTCTTACAGTTCTGTTGTTGTTGTGTGTTGGATTCATTTTTGACCTCTTTTTTCTCTTTTTTCTATTTTACCTGTCTCTGTTTATACAGTTGAGGGTCAGAGAAAGAGGGCTGGACTGCCAAGAAGGGAGAGAAGCCACTTCAAAAGAAGGAGACCTTCCCCCTCACTGTTATCCCCGTCCCCTATCCCCCTTCATTCCTGTCCCATTCCCATCAAAGAAATCTACCTGATATACCCAACAATCATCCACACCCCCTAAAGTTCTGATGGATCAGAAGGTTCAGGGGCAAACTGCAACACCACCCCCACTTCTCTCTGCTGCTGTCTCAGCAGAGCGAGAGAAGGAGGGAGGAGGTGGAAAAAAGGAAGAAGAGAATGAAAAGAAGCAAGAGAGGGAGAAAGAGGGAACTGCCTCCGGTCCTCCTGGCGCAGGTAGACCAGGAGACCCTGGAGGGGATCAGTCCCATTTCTCCATCACAGAGAGCAGCTTGTCCGAGGGAAACGTCAAGCTTAAGATTGGGCTGCAGGCAAAACGCATGAAGAAGCCCCCGAAGAGCTTGGAGAACTACGTGTGCCGACCTGCCTTCAGGGCCACCGTGAGGCACACGAGTCGTGGAGGAAGCAGCGCCCGTGGAAACCGGGCTGTGGCCGCCGGCGATGGTGCTAGTGGTCAGAGCCAAAGCCCTTCAAAGATCCAAGGGAAGGAGAGGGAAAAGAGTCCGAGTTTGAAAAAAACACCAGCTTCATCATCTTCACAAGCCCCCTCTGGTAAAGCTATTACTCCGTCTTCTCCTGCTGCTCCTCCTGGTATCACAAAGACTCCATCGCCCTCCCAAGTAAATGGCGGGAGTGCACCAGCTAAAAAGGTAAGAGCAGACAAGCTTCAAACTTTGTTTTAAGTTCGAATACACACAGTTTGATCTAAATTGTTGTGTTAAAGTTGTATTAAAGTGAATTGCTTAAATTCTTGGTATATGTTTGGAAACACAGTAGCTTCACAGTGTAGTAAAATAACATATTTAATATTTAATCAATATTATATTTACTCACCATGCATTTTCTGGACTTCAGTCTGTCTTATATTCTTGTTCAAGACAAATGTTTGTGGCCAGAACTTACAGAAAAAGTTGTAAGTTCTTTTTCAAGTTTCAAGTTTGTAACTTAATGTTATAAACTTGGAACATCATAATTTTTAGTGACTAGTGTTTCAGCTGCTCTCAACTTGCCACGCACTTAAGGATGCAGCAGCCTTTGACGTCCTTATTTTAACATGAACCTCATTGTAAAGGCTAAATGCAGTTAGATTTTTAGGATCATCAAAAAAATAATTTACACCGCTAATAATAATTTTTCAATCTGTGCGCACTAAAATACAATGTAATAAAAATACAAAAGCATTTCTGCAGCTGCCCGCCTCACTAGAAGTGCCCCTGACAGAATCACAGATAGGAAACCGATACCAAGTATTGTGAGTTCATTTTAGTCAGGGAATTAGTCACGGATCATTTTAATCAGGACATTTCTACTAAATTGTGCTCAAAGTTGTGCTTATTTATCTTCCGTGAAATATTTTTTTGGAGCGGAAAGACGAAGCTGACTTAGAAATTACTGTGTTATTGCACAAACAAAGAAAAGGACTTAAATTGCTCTTTAGATTTCATTGTGTTGGTCTGCCTCTATTCATCATGTCACTCCTCCAATCTTCGTCCGTCTGTTCCAACTCGTCTCTGTCCCTTCCACTGCTGCTGCTTTCCAACCCCCCAATTCCCACATGACCCCTCTCAATACCTCTCCCTTACTGTCCCCAATCTGACCTCACTCTGTAGCTCCTCCCTACTTTCCCTGACCAAACATGTGCAGCAGAAGTGGATTGAAAATTTGGTCACTGAAAATGAAATTCATGAACTAATCTTTGCCTTTTGTAGCAGGGCGATATGGCTTAAAAATATATAAATTTCTCCTTTTACCAATTTAGACTTCCAATATTAGTCAGTTTGTTCCTCAGATTTTTTTCTTAAAAAATTACAATTGTCTTTAAAAAAAATGGCTTTTATTTGAATAATTCCTTCTGTGAGTTGACCTGAATTGAGTTGAAATGAATAGAAGCTGTAAATCACGCTTGATAAACAAGATGGTAGTTCTTCGATGGGTTAAGATCGCTCTGGAAGCCCAAGGAGTGCAGTGGTGAAAAAATATTAAAATCCTCCAAAAATGTAATCTTGAAAAACAGAAATTTAGATTAAAATTGATTTATCACCCACATGGTATACAATGACATTGCCCAAAATACTAAAGGTCACAGAGTGTAGGAAAAGAGAGGAAATCAGAAAGAGAAGAAAGAATAAAATATTCATATTTTGCATATATGCTGTGTTTGTCATTATTATTGCCTTTGAAAGAATGTTTAATATTTTGCAACCCTAGACTCGGTCGGACATTCTCCTTCCAGCTTTGTACGATCAAGACTACAATGGAATGGCTTAGATCGAAAAACATATATATTTGAGTGGCCCAGTCAAAGTTCAGGTCTTGCAATTTAGAAACTTTGGTAAACCCTGGAAATTAATATCTGAAAAAAAAAATAATTGTGACTGAGCTGGTTCTATTTTGAAAAGAACAGCTGGATAAAGATAATTACAGCATTTTGAAACTGAAAGAGATTAACCCTCTCCAGGCAGATGTTGCAGATTTGCAACAGCTAAATATCAGATTTGTTCCTACAACTAGAACTTAATTTGAGCCTGAGAGGGTTAAACACTCGCGGGTGTAATTCCAGTAAAATCCTCTCCCTTAAAATAATGACTCAGGTTCCTAAATATACACGCCACACTTTCCAGATTTTTATTTGTAAAAACTGTCAGAAAAACATGCATCTTTTTCTTTCCAGGTTCAGCATTTACATGCTACTTTGTGTCAGTCGCCATCACTTACATGTGTATTATTTTTCATGCAGGGTCCATCAAAGGTAGACTGCAAGGCCGATTCAAAGTCGGATACAAAGTCAGTCACTACCACATCAGAAAGACCCCTCAACCTTCACCGACCGCCGCCAGACAATAAAACTCATTCCTCTGGGAAGAAAACACCGACTCCACAAACCAACTCAAGGACATCTTCACCTTCTTCGCCACCAACTGCATCAAAAGAGCCGACCTTTGAAGGCGTCAAACCTCCTCAATACACTTATAGCATGGAAAGTCAGAGAGACAAGGACAAGGGTGCCCAGAGTTGTGGACCACCCACTGTCACTGAGAAATTAGCCCAGCTTATAGCAACCTGCCCACCGTCAAAGACTCCTAAGCCAACTAAACCCACAAAAACAGATCCAAATCCTCCTCTTCCAAGCTCAGGCTTCATGGCTCCCACAGCCAAGCAGCGAGACAGGGCAATGGCCAATAGGAACACATATTCAAGACTAATGCACCTTTCACCTCCACCGCCGGTGTCCAGACCTCCTGGTCGGCCTTATGGCTCCAGGAACAGAGATGGCGTCCTAGAAAATTTACCCACTTTGATGCAGCTGAGGAAGGAGGACTCAGATGGGGCTGGGAAAACTATTGTTACCAACATCAACAACAGTATTGCTATAGGCAACAGCAGAAGTCGCAGTAGCAGCCCTGCATTCACTCACAGCCGCCCCACAGTTTTATCTAAGGATGCAAACTACGACGGCAGCAACAGCTCTAGTGGTCTATCCAAGTCACTGTCACGTGGCATTCACAGCTTGCCATCTTCTCCATCTTGCCCAGTTTCTTCATCTTCCTCCTCCATTTCAGTTGAACAGAGGACAGTGACTGCAGTAAGTCACTTGGGCTCCACTGCTTCCTCACAAGGACACCACGCACAGGAGTCCCTGGCCCTGGCAGAGGAAAGTAGGGCAGGTGAGAGGGAGCAGGGCAGTGGCAGCCCCAGAGACCTAAACAAGTGCCCTCCTACAGCAGGAATAGGAAAACCAGAGGGAAAAGATAAAGTGGGATGTAATCAATCATTGCATGTGGAGAGGGGGAGAAGCTCCAGTCCCAAAAAACGCAGTCCTAACAGGGATAGTAGCCAACCGAGGCGAACCGCCAGTCCTCCTGAACCCATTAGACAAAGGATGCCTTCGGCATCTGAGCCAGATGACGAAGAAAGCCCACCAACGCCCCATAGAGACGATTCACCTGATTCATCCCTGGACTCGCCAGATGAGCAGGATAGTAAACCCCTAAAGAAACGCAGGGGAAGAAAACCTCGCTGGGTTATGAACAAGCCACAGACTCTTCTAGCAAGTCAGGACGGTCTCTTCAATGAGAACAAAACCAGCATGTCTTTGTCTTCAAGTTTAGAAACGCTATCTCTACCAGTTAAAAGACCAGTAGGAAGACCACCAAACCCGAATAAGGTCAAACCAAACCCTGTGCCACACAGTTCAATGTCGCAGCTGTTTCCACCCCAACCTAAGAAAAGGGGACGGCCAAAGTTCAAAATGCCAAGACTCGATGCCCCAGCTCCAGGGAACCCCTCTTATAAGCTGGCCTCTTCTAAGGTCTTTTCATCTCTGCTGAAGTCCAAAGAAGAGCAGGACCCGCCTGTTCTTCACCCGGAGGTAGACCTTAACCCTCCCAAGCCTATACCTAGAAAACGTGGACGTCCCAAACGCCTCCCTCCGACCTTACCACAAGAGGGTCAGCCTCCCACATTGGCTCCTGAGGCAGGAGACATGGGAGACAAGCGGTTCTGTAGCAAAGGAAACGGGCAGCTCATTATGAAAACAATTATCGGCAAAATCAATAAGATGAAAAGTGTGAAGCGGAAGCGTATTCTGAATCAAATCTTGTTGGGTCCAAGAACGGAGGAAACTCCTAAAAATAGCACTGTCGGAATGGTTAACTCTACAGAAGCTACTACCCAGTCCTTGTCCTCCCTGGCTGCTTCTTTTGGGGGAAAATTAGGACCGCAAATTAACGTTAGTAAAAAGGGAACAATATACATGGGTAAGAGAAGAGGGCGTAAACCAAAATCTGTATCCAGTCTCACTGCCTCGTCACCAGAATCCTTCCTGTCTCCTAACACCACTTCTCCTCTACATCACCACTCTCAGTCCCAGCAGCACCTACTGTCCTCTGAGGTGTTTCCCTCGCCCTCCCTGTCGCAGTCTAGTGGCGGCCACAGCCCCATCAGTGATGCCAGCTTTGTGGAACCCAGCTCGGTGCACTTTTCCCACTATTCTACCTCCCATCATAACCACAGCTCATTTTCCTTCCCTCCCCCAACTTTTTCAGTCCCCAGTAAAGTCTTGGGTTCCACATCATCCACAGTAGCTTCCCAGAAAAAGTCTTCTTGCCGCGGGTACCCTCATCATCATCATTACAGGCAGCAGTTTCATTATCATAAGCTTTCTCCTCCCAGGCCGCTCCACCCAACCTCCCCTGCTCCTCTCAGCGAGCTAAAGGAAGCCACTCCTTCACCAGTCAGTGAGTCGCACAGTGAGGAGACGGTGCCCAGTGACAGCGGCATAGGAACAGACAACAACAGCACATCTGACCGAGGAGAGAAATCCGGAGGGACAGCAGGCTTGGGCGGAATCGCTTTGCCAGCAGCAATGGGTGGTGGGTTGTTAATGCCCGGTGTAATGAGTTCAGCAATGGCCCCTGGAATGGGCTTAAACTCCAGGGGCAGGCGCCGCCACTCCGCTGTGCTCATAGAGCACCCCTCACCATCTCCGTCGCCCCATGGAACAAGGTCTTCACCTGATCCCAGGAGGCCACATCCGGCGGCTCCCACCTCAACGTTGTTGGGACACAAGGAAAAGCACAAGCACAAGTGCAAACGCCGCAACCATGGATGCCCGGGCTATGACAAGATGAAGAGACAAAAGAGGAAACGAAAGAAGAAGTACTTGCAGCTGCGGTCCCGACGGCTTGACCCCGACTTTCTGGCCGAGTTGGACGAGATCGTCGTGATGCTGAGTGAGATACGGATATCACACCGTTCCACAGGGCACCGCCTTGGCAGTGGGATCAGCATGGTGGCAGGAACGAGTCGGATGCCAGGGCTGGGGAGTAGAGCTGCTGGCGGAATCGGGGGACCTAGCGGCCCCCCTCCTCATCATTATGTTCACAGGGACCTCCTTCCCACAATCTTCAGGGTTAACTTTGGCAGGTTTTACTCTCACCCCGCGTACTCCTGTGACCCTTTGCACTACGTCCGTAAACCAGATATGAAGAAGAAACGCGGACGGCCTCCGAAGTTAAGAGAATCCATGTCTGAGGTCCCTTTTGTCCCTGGCCTTGGATTCCCTCTCTCCAGTGGAGGTTTCTACCACCCCTCCTACGGTGTCCCCTACTCCTCAGGGCCCCTGGGGTTGGGATATTACAGAGGCTTTCCTCCTGCAAACGCCCTATATCCTCACCCCCACCACCAATCGCCTCACACAGCTCCTTCTCACCACTCCCACCACTCACCATCTTTCCCTCCCCCTCCACCCACATCCTACATGCACCATCACCACCCCTCGCATCTCCTCCTAAACCCCTCGAAGTTCCACAAGAAGAAGCATAAGCTGCTCAGGCAGGAGTACCTGGGCGGAGGGAGGCCCCCCGTCCTGTTCCCACCCATGTCCTCCGAGCTGTCCTTCAACTGGCATCACAAACACAAACACAGGCACAAACACAGAGAGCGGTGCTCTGAGGAAGACCGGGAGGAAGTGCTAAGGAGCGGATCGGCGAGCCGGGTCAGCGCAGGTCTTTCTGACAAAGGAGCCGCTAGCAAAGGAGAGCGAGTCGGAGGTCTGGGAATGACCGAGTCGTTACAAAGATGCAGGTTTGGAAGGGATACCTCAGGCACCACTACGAGTAAACAAGCTTCTGCCAACTCCCCCTCCTCCTCCTCATCTTCATCTGCAGAAAGATACAAACGCAAAGAGAGCTCCATGTCCTGTCTAGGACCATCTAGGCTAACACTGGACAACAGCTCAAAAGGCCATCATGGCGTTGCGTCCTGGTTTCGGATGGGCAGCACGGAAGCAGACTACTCTAAGCTTTCACGGAGTCAGATGGCCGTCGGCCAGGGCTCGTTCTCAGATGGACGAGCAGGAGAGCCTGCAGGCTGCTCAGACAGCGAGGATGAGGAGCCTCTCACTCCCACAGAGGATGTAGAAGCTCATGATTCTCCTAATCTGACAAATCTGTTTGCCTCAGCTCTAACACGGACTTCTCTGAAGGGAGGAAGGAGCAGAAAGAGCGAGATAGTTACAGAAAGCTCCAGCTTTTCTCACCTGGATCGTCCAATGAGAAAGGACTGTTCGACATCGGCTGAAAGGAGAGATTTAGGTGAGTCCAGTTTTACTTTGCAAATAGATCCTTGGCATGACATGCATGTTATCTTGTCAGAGGGATTTTTTTTTCCCTTTTAAGTAGTTTAATCTGTTCATGATTATATTCTGTACAGTCTATGGGTCACTTAATCTCCAAAGAATGATGACTATTAAAATTAATAATTCAATGAAGTGAATAAATGAAAAGAGTTCATTTATTTTAAGCCTATAAGGCATCTTTTTGTTTTATTTTTTTATTTTACAAAGAAACCAAACATTCCCACAGTTTTAAAGCTGGTAATATAAAAGGAAGACCATTGCCCACCAATTTGTATGTTGTCTAATGTCCTAAATGTCAGTAACGTAGGAATTTTATTGCAAAGACTTGAAATAATAATGGTGAAAGAATACAGTGGATTAATTCACTCTCTCTCCAAAAACTCTTATACCTGCCTATTTTAATATACCAAATATACTGCAACTCCAAAGAACTGGATTGTCCAACAGTAGTGTGTCAAGTTGCATTTCATTTAAGTGGGTGAAATGAAACTAGCTTCCTAATTTTTTTTTTCCAAATATTTTATGAGTTAGGTGGGGGGAGAAGGTAGAGCAACTATTAACTGCCATTATTCGGAGAGTAAAGGTAAAACTGATAAAAATGTAATAATATTGTTATGAAAGTGTAAAAGGAGATTAAAAGTGTCAAATGTTTGTGGGCTAAATACCTGCTATTTAGGGAAAAACAATTATTTAACAAACTTTAATTATAAGAAGTTTAAAAAAATAAATATTAAACATTTTCTGTCAATTCAGAAGACGGCTCGTGTTTTTTCTGTTTTGTTGAACACACAGCTAATAAAGCCTGACTTTAAAATGTAAAATGTATAAGAAACCCCAAATTTTGTATGAACTTCAAGCTTGTTAACTTAGGCGTATTTTTTGATTTTCATGCACTGCCACATGGCGCAGCAAGTGGGGCCTAATTTCTTGTTTGATCTGCACACATGGGTGAATGTGTGCATCATGAAACCTTTATTGTGTGTGGGAGGTTGTTCTGTGGTTGCTACTGGAGCCCTACACGCTTCAGTTGTGGCTACAACAAACAAAACTTCTAAAATATAAGTTCTGCATGTGTAGTCCTTTTAATTTTTTTTTCTTTAAAGTTTGACTCCAGAGAGCTGAATAAAAATTTACATGATACCTTTTAGATTCTTATTCCACTGGACAGTTGTGCGCTAATTTGTGTTTGTTTATCACATAATTGTTGTAATGTGACAAAATGTATTTGGAAGGAGATCGTTTAGTCAGCTGATGCACCTTTTTTTTTTTCAGCGATTACTAAAGTAGTTGGAAGTGTTTTGTTAACATATTTACCCCAGATGTTTCTCTCAAAATACTGCAATCTGAGTCTGTAGATCTGCCCAGCACCTGGATTGAATTAATGTTGCTAATGTTACTTATAGGAGTGTAACAAGACCTTGCGATATTGAAACTTTGCAATATTTTTCGTCGAGGTGACAAAAATAAAGGCCTTTTGGCTGCATAAATTTGATCTATAAAGATGAACCCAATAATATGTCAATACACCCAAAGTTGATTCCTCTGAATGCTTAGTCACTTTTACTCTGAATGAAGTGATCCTCTGTGTGAGCAATGGTAAAACGTATTAATGAGCGTGGCCCTGTGTTTATATGAATGTCTGCTGAGTAAGATGGAACGTTAAAAGGTCCCTGTGGAGGCAGTTCAAAACAAGCCAAGTAATCCTGGATTAGAGCGTAGGACTTGGGGTCAACTGGCGGTCACAGACGGCATGGTGACAGCAGAGGAGGCCAAGAGTAGAGAATCTGGGGAATTGGCCAGAGCACAAGACAAGCAGGGAATGACAGAACAGATAAATACACTCCGAGAATGAAATGGAAAAGGCTGGTGTCGACAAAATTGGCAATGCATACTACTGCATAGTACGAAGACGTTTTATGTTTATATTAAAGTTGCTTTAAAAAAGTATTTCTGTGTCTTAATTCTGATTCCTTTGGGATCCGAGATTATTTTGGTGCAGATTAGTCCACTTACAATCTAAAATACGATTATTTTGAATATGGGCAAATATTTCTCCCAGTAACTTTCAGCACATGAAAATTTGTTCTCACTAGAACAGGTAGATTAATTTAATCTAAGATTGGTGCAATGCAGAATTGAGACACTGAGTTTCTTACAGAATCTTGTTTAAGTTGGACTGGAAAAAACTAAGCTGGAAAATTCTAGAGATGAGCAAATATGGCAAAAAAGTCAAAATTTTTCAGAAAATTCTGAATTTGTTCTGTATGTCTTAAGATAATTGCACCAGCAGCTCCCAAACATGTACAGAGGATCAAACTTAGAGCAAGTCCAACATTGAGCAGTTCTGAGCATTCCTCCTGGATTGTTGTCGTGGCAACAGATACAGTATGTGCTGAACTTTCACCCCTTCACCCATACATTTTTGGGATTTAGGCAAATTCCTTTATAAACAATTTGGATTACATCTAATATTGCTTTTAACTTCAAATCTTGTTACCACTCCTGTTCATGTTTATTTAGATGTGATTGCACTTTGCAGCAGATTATAATCTTTTTAAATAGTCTGGCTTTGGGCAGATTTCATTTATTAAATGTTGGGGGGGGAAAACACAGGAGAGTAATCTTTTTAATTTTTTTTCATAAAAAATTAAAAAGATTAATGGGGGGGAAAAACACAGGAGAGTAATCTTTTTTATTTTTTTTCATAAAGTAAGATGTAGCTTACTGTCAATCATCATTTTATTTGATTAAAAATAAAGAGGTAAAATTATATTCTCACTGTATCATACCAGATCATGTAGTAAAAACTGTGGTATTTCATGGTATTTATATTCAAAGCACTGCTATTAAAATGAGAAAAACAATTATTTTTACTGCTTCTCTGTTCTGCTTATATTTTCTCTATTTAGAGCAACACAGATATAGAAAGTTATTAGCTGGTTATCCACTTGGGCATTTAATATTCAGTTTCAACAGGAGGGGCAGTTTCGGGCTGGCATCTCATCAGGGGGTGGCATGAGACCTCCCACCCCCTCGAAGCAGAAACTCTGCTTGGCCTATTTTTTTTTGTCACCAAAATATTTCCAGTCAGTCCAGTTTGTGTGTACACTACACTGCATTGCACAGCAGAAGGTGGGGGAAGGGTCTGCACTTCGTTATTCAATGCTCAGAGTTTCCTTCAGGCAGCGTCTCTTGCATCTCATCAGAAGGACGTTAAAACAGAAGAATGGCGTGAAGGAAAATGGATAAGCTTTTTGTTAAAGTAGGTTACAAAGTATAACAATGAAAAGGTTCTTGCCCCTTTTAAAGAATTAAAAAAGCATGACAGGTGAAGTCAAGATAGAAAAAGGAATTGTGTGAACATTAGTTTACTTTGTATTGTGAAACTTTTTTTTATCATTGTATTAATAATGTGCTGTTTATTCTGATGGGATTTGCTTTTAAAAATTTGTCTTTCTTTGATATTTAGTCGTGCATATCAAATAATGATTTGATTTTGGTGGGTTTCTGTGATTGTTTTCCCAGGGGCATCAGTTCAGTCCAGAGGTATTGCTTTGGCAACTTCCGACGGACCTGAAGGATCTCTGCACAGCCGGCAGCAGCTCCACCACCAGTCCTCTCTGTTTCACTCCCATGTCTCTCCGGGTTCTTCCTGCCTGTCTCCCTCCCAGGACTTCTGCCTGGACGCCTCCCTTTCCCACCGCTCCCATCGGGTTCAGACGTCCAAGCACAGCCTGCATCATGTCAACAAAATCCTGCGTGCCAAAAAACTGCAGAGACAGGCTCGAACAGGTAACAACGTGGTGAAGAAGAGGGGCCCGGGCCGCCCTAGGAAATACCCGCTGCCCTCCCCTCCTCCTTCCCCTCCCCCTGAGGTGGAGTTAACTCAGACTGTGCACAGGGACGGTGAGGTGGAGCGTCTAGCAGGTCAGAGAGGATGGGAGGAGGATACTGTTACAGATGCTATTGAGTCCGTGGTCCAGGGACAGCATAGAAAAGGTCAGAAGAGGGCACTTGTGGAGGCCCATGGGGATGAAGAAGAGGAAGAGCAAGCTGAAGAAGATCCAGAGGCAGAGGAAGTCGAGGAGCAACCGCCTGACAGAGAGGAGAGCCAGACAAACCTGCCGCAAAGATCCAGAACCGGGGCAGGAAAAAGCTGGCCTGCAGAGGAGGAACATCAGTACATTCAGGGGTATGCCACACCTTAAAGTTTCAGCTACCAGGGTTTTAAAAAATATATATTTACATTTTGTTGTTCCCTAACTTTTGGTTCTATGTGTAGCTCCACAGAAAGCAAACCAGATGGTCAGTGCTCCACAGAACTCTCAGGCGCCGTCTCCAAGGAGCAGGCTGCACCCATCAGCAGCCAGCGAGAGAAGAAAGCGGCCCGACTTCCAAAGAAGAAGTTCCAGAAAGCAGGACTGTATTCTGATGTGTACAAGACTGAGGAGTGAGTCCCAAAGAAAACTTACTCAATGTTTTTTTTTTCTTAATGATGCTGATATGGTTTTCTACACTTTAAAGGGCTGCTTTTATATTATATAATTTTTTTTTTTTTTTTTTTTTAAAGCCCTCGCAGTCAGCTTTTGCAGCTAAAAAAGGAGAAGCTGGAATACATACCTGGAGAGCATGAATATGGATTGTTTCCTGCTCCAATACATGTTGGTAAGTTAAGATAATCTGCTTTGATATTTACATGAAACCTTTTCTTTATGTTGATTACATGAATGTGTATTTATTGTTATAAATCTTAATAAGGAAGTCTACAATGCAGAAAATGCATTTCATTTTGTTTTTCTTTAAATAAAACATTTTTCTTACTTAAACGGAGGTAAAAGCTACAGTGTGATATTTTAAAAATGTTTTGCTATAATTTCCCGGCTTTTGTTTTTGTTTTACAGGAAAGTACCTGAGACAAAAGAGGATTGATTTCCAGTTGCCTTACGACATCTTATGGTTGTGGAAACATGATCAGGTGATAAATCATGTTAAGCTGGAAGTTTTTAAAGTTTTTTTGTTTTTATATACCATTTAATTAAAATTTCTGTTTTTTGGTTTATTTTTCAGCTTTACAAGAGACCCGATGTCCCTCTTTACAAAAAGATCAGATCAAGTGAGTAACTTTGCATTTGTTCTAATCAAAACCTCCTATTGCAGTCTTTGAGTAGGCCACTGTTAATGTTTGTCAATGACAAATAAGGTTTTTTGTACCAGTTGCTAAAAAAAATGTGGAAAAGTTTAGAAAAATGCAGAATCTAAAATGATTTTCAGGTCTAAATATGTGTAGAAAAGACTTATTCACAGTTTTGTCTATTTCTCTATTTCTAATTAACGCTCTCTGTCTGATGTAAATTTCTGACAAACGTTTTATTCTATATAAAAAGAAAGTGAGCAGTAAATAATCAATGCTGCAAAACCTTTAAATTGTGACATAAAAAATGTGTGGGTACCATTAAGACCTGTAACTACCATGTTTATGTGTCACAGATGTGTATGTAGATGTGAAGCCTCTCTATGGGTACGAAACGACTACTTGCAACTGCAGAGCTCCAGAGACTTCAACGGAAAAAGGATGCCTGGATGATTGCTTGAATAGGTACAGAACCTTAACGACAAAGCTTGTTGTGTAATAGTTGGTCTATGAACAGAATTCCAAAATAATACGCATTATGCCGCTAATAAAGTTCTTATTCTGATTTTTCCAGGATGAGCTTTGCAGAGTGCTCCCCCAGTGCCTGTCCTTGCAGTGATCAGTGTGACAACCAGCACATCCAGAGACACGAGTGGGTCCAGTGTCTGGAGCGTTTCCGCGCTGAGGGAAAAGGTTGGGGAATCCGCACTAAAGAGCCTCTCCGAGCCGGTCAGTTCATCATCGAATACCTGGGGGAAGTGGTCAGTGAGCAGGAGTTCAGGTGAGACCGTCGGCCCATTTTCTGTCGGCTTCTTTTATTTTAAAGGCGACATAAGTCCTGTGTTTGAAGCTATTCCGCTTCGTGTCTGGTGTGTTTTAGGAACCGAATGATGGAGCAATACCACAACGGCCACTACTGTTTGAACCTTGACAGCGGGATGGTGATTGACAGTTTCCATATGGGCAATGAGGCACGCTTCATAAACCACAGCTGTGAACCCAACTGTGAGATGCAGAAGTGGTGGGTGTTATGATATCTTGAAGAGGGGTCTCTCAAAGCCCTTCTCTGCTATCCTGAAATAAATTTATCCAAGACTTTCCTGGATGAGCTTCTGCTGCAAGGTGTTGGGAGCTGGTTGTTCACCCAAATCTGGTTAATCCTGCTTCCAGTACTTCTGTGCATCTTAAATATTCCAATTCGGTTAAGCTGCTCTAAATGGCCAGTCGAATTAAATTACAAAGAGTATTAAGCCGTGGAGATCAAGAAAGATGCATGTGAGAAGCTGGAAGTTGTTACATCTTTACAGTACAGTATTTGGTTTTCTAAGTGCTCACATCAGTCAGTAATTAGATTGGAAATTGCCCGTTTAGCTAAGAGCTACTTTATTTCAGGCAATTTAGGACAGATGTGCAGGTCTCTACATTCTTTAGGAGGCAAACTGACTTAGGAGAAAATAGCAGAAATTGGTGGTATTAGATTCTTACACAAGATTTGATTTAACTATTTTTGAAGGTAACATAGATACCTGATTGTTCTATAAAATGACGCTATGTGCCTAGAAAATACATAATACCGCCCCTTTAAGAAATCTCAAAAACAATTTCAGACAAAAAGAGCCAATAGGTGAGAGATATAGAATAATTTAGATTTGAAGCATTCAACAACAAGATTCCTACATGAAGTTCATCCATCATTTGTTATTTTGAAAAGAGCAGTAGTGCTGATGTAAAGCTGCACTTTCACTTTTTTAAAGTCAGATCTGTGCATTTTAATGATGTCATCACTTAAATTTATGAAGAGCTCAGAGGCAGATGCATCTTTGCAGGTCTGTGGCGGAAATGTTTTGTGAAATTCGCTCTCAATCATTTAAATGGATCAAAAGTAACTTTATGTCTGGAAAACATCTGGATTTTGACACACGCAGATGAACAACCTTAAGGTTTTTATTGCCCCTTCAAAGCTGCTTTTCTACAGCCTTTTCTGTCAGTGTTTGCCTATACAATTTTTCTTTAAAAAACATCGATAAGTTGCTAGAGTGTAAACATGGAAACATTGATCTAGTTTGGACAACTAAAAGCGCATCTAGCAGGTGTGCCTCTTTGGAAATGAGAAGGCTCTACCTCGAAGCTGCAGGCCTGTAATTTTGTTTGCGGTGGTAATCTGATGAGGTCACCTTGCTTCTTGACACTACGCGGCCACATAAACAGTTTAAGGTCACTTTCTCCCTGTCGAAACAGTTCACCGCTCCTCCAACAGCCTCTTCATGTTGCATGACAGAGGCTTGTTTGGACAGTGCCCGATTCTCCACAAGTGAATCCATCTGAAACATTTGTCATCACCTTTTTCGCCCTCGGAGGATTTGGTCTTTGCCCTCAAACCGCTATGCCCTCTCATAATGTAGGACGCTGGCCTGTGTGGACGAAATGTGGAGCTGAAATAAAAATCCTCTTCAAGGTTGGAGGATGTTCAGCACAGAGTCAGACAAGTCATTCATCTTGTCACAGAAGAGAAATTGTAAGCAACCAGGCCTTAGATACAGCTTTGGTGCTTGAAGACAATGTGCTGAAGCAGCTTTTTCCGCCTGTTGAAGGAATAAATTATTAAGCGCCTGGCAAACAGAATAATGGGCTTTGTTCTTTAAGGAATAGTAAAGCTGGGACACAGCTTTCGTTTGGACAGGAGAAAAACGAGAGTGAAAATATAAAGACCCTTCAGTCTCAGTCTAGCTGTCAGTATGACATTTTTATTAAAGCTTAGACTCCTGGAATAAGGATTTCTAAATTTGTTTTCCATCAATCTTTGGTAGACTTTGATGTTCATCTTTCACAGTGCAATATAACCACTAAAAAAGATTATAATAACCAGAAATTATTGCTTTAAAATGTTCATATATTGTATTTTTTCTTTTATTACCGTTTTATCAAGTAATAGCTCTGTTTTTAAAGCAGCATTCTGCATTTAACAGCAGAATTAATTACAGAAGCTTTAAATTAAAAATTTTAGTTATAGATGCTCTGATCAGGCTGGCTTTCCTGGTTGATGCAATTTCTTTCTTTTTTCTTGGAGGTCTGATCTGTCAATTCAGATGTTGACCATATACTTTTGCTTTTTTTAGTATTAAGTGGACTATATTATGCAAAAGAAAAATCTTTATTTTCTTATTTTTATTAAGCTCCAAATAGATCCATCTGTGCTCAAATTGTTGTTAATGTATTTAAAAACTGAAAATGGTGGAAATTTGTAGTTTTTATATATTTGAATAATATAAAAAAAGGGAAATATTTTAGAGCTAGTCATATGAAAATTGGAGCATCTCTAATTTTAAAACTGAAATACAAATGTACACAACCTTAACCTCCAAACAGATCATATTTAAATTCATTATTGTTTGATAATGCAACATCTTTCAAATGCCTTTTAATAAGGTTTCAAAAAAAGGCAAATTTACAGGTTTTTATGCATTTATGTAAGAAACCACTTTGTCTTGTTTTGCAGGTCAGTGAATGGGGTTTACAGAATCGGTCTCTTTGCTCTGAAGGACATCCACAGCGGCACTGAACTCACCTACGACTACAACTTTCATTCCTTCAACACTGAGGAACAGGTGAAACATTGGCTAACTTTTTCACCTGTTTACACACGTATGATTCTTTTTTTTCTGTAAATCTCATCTCATCCCACAAGTTTGTAAATTATTAATAGTGACAAGGGAAGCAGGTCATACAAAACAGATTCAAGTTTAAGTTTAGCTCAGAAATCTGAGATAAGCTAAGTAGTGTTTATTTATCTAAGTGATCTGAGATTAAACTTGGTTTACCCTTCCAATAGAAAAGCACAAAAGAAATACATAGCAACGAGTTACTTATGTCTGGTCAGTAGGTGCATTTGCGTGTCTTCAAATTTCCTTTCTAGTTTTAAAAAAAATATTTTTCTGCTCCTTCCTTCTTAGCAGAACCCACTTATCTAGACTAAATACTAATTCTAATTTTCTTCCCACTTTGTTTCTCCTTTTTTTTCTGCAGCAAGTCTGCAAGTGCGGCTCGGAGAGCTGCCGGGGCATCATCGGAGGGAAGAGCCAGCGCATCAACGGCCTCCCGGGAAAAACCGGAGGCGCTCGGAGGCTGGGCCGACTCAAGGAGAAGAGGAAGTCAAAACACCAACTCAAAAAGAGAGTGAGTGGTCTAAGTAATGCTTTTGTTAAAGAAAAGTTCATCTAAGAATTTTTTGGATTGCTTATTTTCAGTGCTACATGTTGACATCTTTTCATCTAAGTTAGGATTTAGGGGAAAACTGTGATCTTGAACACTTCTACAATTAGAAATGTCTTACTAGATGCAAAATTTCCTCTTCATGGCTCACAATTGATCTGTGTAGCTCACAATGTTTCTATAAAGTATCACAGAATGCCTGAAAAGGGTTTTCTTCTTACTTCATTTGTTGTGTTTAAGATATGGCCTTAAATTTGGTTTTCTTTAACTTCAGGAGGAAGAGTCCAGTGACAGCAACAAGTTTTATCCACATCTCATGAAGCCCATGTCTAACAGAGAGAGGTAAGAGTTTCCTTAAAGTCTAGTTTCAAATTCTGTGACTACTGTATGTTATATTAGTAGACTTTTGTATTCAGCTTTTATTGTAATAGAGATATATATCTTAATCTGCATTTTACAAATGATCTCCACTTGCATTGAAGGGGATTTTACTATGGATTGTACTTTCTCTGTTATTACTTCCTTATTAAGCAGAGCAGTTTCTAAAAAGTATCATTTGATACTTGATTAGTTAGATGAAATCATTATCAGTTATGTTACTGCAGCAGCAATGATGCCTGTAGTACATTAGCACCCTTTAGAGCTACAATTAGATAAAAGCTAAACTTTTATACTCACTGTCTTCTTCTCTCCTGCCATGATCAGAAACTTTGTGCTGAAGCACAGCGTGTTTCTCCTGCGTAACTGGGAGAAGATGAGAGAGAAACAAGAGCTTCAGAAGAGAGAGGGAGAAAGAGAGCGGGATCCCAGCAGCATCTCGATGTACGCTCGCTGGGGAGGAGTTATCCGAGACGATGGCAACATCAAGTCAGGTTAGTTAACAGGCAGAGTTCTGGAGTGAAAGTAGCAATCCAAACAAACGCTAAAGATTGGTATTGATTTTATTTTCCTGCTGCCTAACCTGAACTGTTTCTAACACTCATCTGTTCTTTTTCTAGATGTGTTCCTGACCCAGTTCTCAGCTCTGCAGACGTCGCGGTCGGTTCGGACTCGGAGACTCGCTGCCGCTGAAGAAAACACAGAAGTGACACGCACCGCGCGTCTGGCGCACATCTTCAAAGAGATCTGTGACATGATCACGAGCTACAAAGGTCAGTGAAGGGAAACGCCATAATTTATTTTGCTTTTTCACCAACTTCACACTCTTAACATACAGACCACTGCCATATTGTACCAAATTATCTACCTAATAAAGTTTTAAAACACTAATTTCACTCAAGTATGAGATGTTGACCTCACACTTGAGTTTGTCATAATACAAACGTGGAGAAATTAAGACTTTGGGGGTTTTTTTGGGGGGGGGGAGGGTTATGAAGAGCAGAATAACAAAATCAAAAACTAGTAGGACTATTTTTATTGTCTTAATTAAACATTTTGGGTAGCATTTCCTGCTGGAAGTGTTCATGTTCTTGATGGAAGTATTAACCTTTGATTTAGTAGAATAAATTTTGCCGGTTTTTTAACAGTGTAAATAAGAATCTAATATATGTAAACTTTCCAGATGTGCAGCAGTCCTGTAAACCTGTGTGCTTCTATGGATTTTTGGATCATATTTTCTTTGCTGATCAAACAGAGTCAACAGGGCAGTTTATGAAGTATGAAATGTGTGGTACGTGTGATGTTCTTCTATTAGCTATGGCTATTAGTTGCAAAAGGGAGAAGTAATGGGGCTATCAGCTAGTTGGTAATAATTAACCCGGTAAAGTTAAGTTATGTAGTCCAGCATGTATCGGGAACTATATTGACCTTTTCAAATTCCTCATAAACAACATTGTTGATGTCTTGGACACTTCTGTGAGTTTGTGGTGCCTCTAAACTTCAGAGGCACTCTGCTGTTGCACAACTTGCATACTAGCTAATGGACTCCCTTTAGAGGAGGAAATGAGTTTGCCAGTTTGGGAAGATAAAAACAACTTTTTTTTTTTTTTAATCAAATTTGTCATCATAAATGTCTTGAATTGTTTTAGTTATGAAAAATCCACGTCAGCATCTGCACAAATGTTGGAGAAATGTTTTCATCTTTTATCCCGTAGTGGTTAAAATGAAGCAGTTAATAAAATTATTTACTCGTCATTTCAGACTCATCGGGACAAATCCTTGCTGCTCCGCTGGTGAACCTGCCATCCAGGAAGAGGTAAAACTCTGTTTTTCTATTAGCATTGTTACTTCTGTGTTTGTGTACAGCACCCACACAGTGTAACAGTTTTATCTTTCGCCACGCATTTGAGCCGTGAAAGCGTGTGTCCAGTATTGATGGCTATCAGCTGGTGTCAAAACAGAAACAGCACTTGTACTAAAGCTGCTCTAGCGGCTCAGTGAGTTCCAGCACGGATTCATATGCTTGTTTTGTTGTAATCAGAGGCAAGGACTTTTAACTGGAGACCAATGCCTTTGTGTTTGTGTGCCAACAGGAACAGCCAGTACTATGAGAAGGTGTCCGACCCTCTGGACCTGAGCACCATCGAGAAGCAAATCCTCACCGGCCATTATAAGACGGTGGAAGCGTTCGACACAGACATGCTCAAAGTGTTTCGCAACGCTGAGGTAAGCTGGTTTGCCTCCATTACCGAGTCTCGGCTTTTTTCACTTCAGTCTTAAATGCTGTTTTGGCAAAAACAATCACATTAGGCTGCACAGTTTTCATTATATGTAAAGTGTTTGTTGCATTTTTCTTGACTTAAAACCAAGTTTGCACAAATGAGTCTGTAAGGCTTAATTAAAAAAATCAGAATCGATGCAGTAGAGCTCAGAGAAAACCCGGAGTCAGTTTTCAAGTTAAATATTTTGCTATGAAATGAAGGATAAGGCGACTGTGTGCATTTAGTCTTCATCAGGCACTGAAAAAGAGGAAAGTTCAGCTTAATTCAATCCGTTCTCGCTGGATTAGAAATCAAAATGAATGTTCAGCTCTGCCCAGCCTTTTGTAATCAAACAGTATTTTCTTTTATTTCCTGCCTTTCTCATTCACACAGCACTTGAACTGGATTTTTAGTACTTGCTTTCTGATATTCAAGCCCAATCTGCAGTCCCCTTTGATTTCCTTCTCTATGGCTGAACTGTTTAAATAAGGGCCACTTAAAAGCTCTTGAGGTCAATTAGTCTTTGAGTCACAGGAGTTTGAAGTGGGTGTATAAATTAGGATCACCTCTTCTCATCGAGGGTTTTTTTTTTTTTTGTGTAGCGAATTTTCTTTACACTTTGTGCTGAAGGGAGCTTTTGGCTTTTTAGGTGAAAATTCACATATTTTGGAATAGATTTGTCGATTTCTGTTATCTTAGTCCTGCAGATCATTCATGACGGATCTGGAAGCAAAAGAAATGAAAGCCTTTACTAAGGTCTGAATGGAGGAGGATTAGGACCAACAAAAAGAAAAATCTATTAAAATTCATGTTTTTTTCTCAGAATTTAAATTCTGTGTCAAACTCAAAATCCAAATAAATAACTAAATATTCTCAGGTATATGTCAATTATGTTGATAGTACCGTATTTTCCGGATTATGAGTCACAGTTTTTTTCATAGTTTGGCCGGGGGTTAGACTTATACTCCTGAGCGACTTATGTGTGGAAATTAACACATCATTATATCATATCACATGTTATTTTCACACTAAACCGCAAGAGGGCGCTCTAGGCCTGTGTTATTCTACCTTCGGAGTTAGCGGAGTTGTCTAAAAGCGACACAGAGGATGAAGATTTCATTGCGTTTAGTGATTTGGAGTGACACGGATGGTTTGGTAAACTTGTTANATGCTATAGTTATCTGAATAACTCTTAATATGTTATGTTAACATACCAGGCACGTTCTCAGTTCGTTGTTCATGTGTAATGTAACGTTAGCAAACCGTACAATTATTCAGCCTGTTGTTGCCTCTATTCTATTTTTATTGCCTTTCAAGATGACATGTCTGTTCTTGGTGTTGGATTTTATCAAATAAATTTCCCTCAAAAATGCGACTTATACTCCGGAGCGACTTATAGTCCGGAAAATACGGTATATGAAAATAATCGCATAACTGTTTGGTAACAGTCCTTTGATAAAGGATTTGTAAACCTGGACTTTATCCACACTGATGGAAGCCTGTCCCAAATTTATTTGGTAGATTTGAGTCTTAAGACTAGAAATTGCCTGATAATAAACAATTTAAACAATTCTGGTTTAGAGAATAAAAAGTCAGAATTCTGAGATTAAAGTCTGATGTTTTTATTTTTTTCTCTGGCCCCAATCCTCTTCCGTACATGGCTGTTGGAGCCAATATATATGTGATGTGTTCTTCTGTTGTTTCTTATAATTATATTTCCTTTTATTAATATGGAAAGCACCGTTTTTTTTTTTCTCTCTGCAGAAATATTATGGCAGGAAGTCCTCTGTGGGCCGGGACGTGTGCCGGCTGAGGAAAGCTTACTACAGCGCCCGGAACGAAGCCGCCGTCCAGATCGACGAGATCGTGGGCGAGACCGCCAGCGAGGCCGACAGCTCGGACTCCTTGGAGCGCGACCACGTTCACCACCACGGAGGGGGGTCGGGGTCGCACGACAAGGACGATGACGTCATCCGTTGCATCTGCGGGATGTACAAAGATGAAGGAGTGATGATCCAATGTGAAAAGTGCATGGTTAGTAAATGAAAAGCAGCTGGAAAAATGCTCCATTAAGAGAAAGTTGAGATGTTTTAGTCTCGATTTTTCTCTATTGTGAATAACGCTTTTTTATTTCAGGAATTAAAAAGTAATTCTTGGTCACACCAGAAACAAATGTGATTGTTTGAATCAGCAGCAGCTGGCCGCTAAGATTCTTCAAACTGTTTTTCTTGTTTTGTTTTCTTGTAATGAAAGGTGTGGCAGCATTGTGACTGCATGCGTCTGGAGACCGAAGTGGAGCACTACCTGTGTGAGCAGTGTGACCCTCGACCTGTAGACAGGGTACAGATTTATTTATTTGATATCTCCTTTTTTGTGCTGGTTTTATTGCTTCCTTCTCATGCTGCGTGTGTTGTTTTTGATAACAGGAGGTTCCCATGATCCCCCAGCCCAGCTATGCTCAGGCTGGCTCCATCTACTACATATGTCTCCTTAGAGATGACCTGCTGTTACACCAAGGTATGGAAACAGAAGAACTAGCACCCCAGAGCTCATTTTGTTTATGACTCATCTCTGTAAATCATGTTTAAAACATTTTACACATGTTGTATTTGAAGTTTAAACCAGGGTAAAGTTATGAAGCATTTTCCCAAGCGTTCATAAAGCAGCAAATGTAAAAAATTGGCTTTTATGAGACTTACTTTTGACCCCAATTCAATTCTTCAAGTACCGGTTTTATTGTGGTAGAACTCTTAATAGCCAACATCCCCTTGAATGCACCATTCCTCAGTGAGACTGCAGAAGTCTTTAAACAGAGACACACATTTCACCTGTGTCCTTAATTAGGCTACATTCACACATCTTAATTAACAAAATCTGCTCTTTTTTTCTTTTTCTTTTTCTTTTTGCGCCTTTATCCAACTTTTTCAAGGTAGTCTGAATGGTCCGATTCCGATCTTTTCACCCCCAAAAAATCCAATTTGTGCCTCTTCTACATGTGGAACTTATTCAGATACGTATCTGATTATTTTTAAAGCATCTGCAGTCTGAATGGTCATGTTGCCATGCTGGTCTTTTTTTTTATTTATTATTCTTTGTTTTTGAAACATTCAAAAGCTTGATTCCACTTCAAGGTCACAGTTCCAGTCTGTGATCAATTACACAATTCCTTCTCTTTACCATTTCCATTTACAACAACAAAATCAGAGCACAGAGAGGGAACAAGGGGGCGCTATTTTGAAAAGATATTACTTTTATTTACATAAGCATAAGGAAATGATATAGCAAACAGACACGTCCTGAAAGATGAATCCTCTCTTTTTACTAATTCTTATTAATCCAATATTCCTGCATGTTTTGTTTGGTTGACATTTGAACCATAGGGTAGTGAGTCACTTTGCATTTTGTCCAGCTTTTACGTCATTGATGTGATATTGTGTCATAATTCTGCATCAGGAAAAGCCAGACACTGTAAATCTGGATGCAAACAATGGCTGAGATTTATAATTATGAAATTATGAAAGAAGTGAAGCACATCACATAGCAATCCCATCACTGTTGGCTCTGACTACACATCCAAACAGTCTTTCTTACAGAAACTGTAGTCAATACTCCACGAAAGGTCATTTTTTTTTACTATTAGCTTCCTTCTTGTTGTTATGATCCTGTGACGACATAAACGTCTCCATCCATTAGAGCTTCTGTAAACAATGCGCTGCTGTGTGACGTCAACATTCTTCTGTGCATTCGGGTCGCTTTGGGGACGTAAACCGTTCACACAGAAATCTCATTGTGGTTGTGTTTAATTGGCAGTATGAACAACCACACAAAAAAATAATTCAATTTCAGCAAAAAAAATTAACTTGAGCATGAAAACTGACAGTGCCAGGCCTTTTGTTTGTAATGTGATGCGTTTGTTGTGAACAGGTGACTGTGTGTACCTGATGAGAGACAGCCGGCGCAGTCCTGAAGGGCAACCCGTCCGGCAGTCTTACCGTCTTCTGTCCCACATCAACCGAGAGAAACTCGACATCTTCCGGATCGAGAAACTGTGGAAGAACGAAAAGTAAGTTCACATTGGTAACGAAGCGCTGTTCTGTGAAGTACATTAAACTAATTATATTGCTCTGTTTATCCACACAAACTCTGAAGGGGCGAGCGCTTTGCTTTTGGTCATCACTACTTCCGTCCCCATGAGACGCACCATTCCCCGTCGCGGCGTTTCTACCAGAACGAATTGTTCCGCATGCCGCTGTACGAGATCATCCCCCTGGAGGCGGTGGTGGCGACATGCTGTGTCCTCGATCTTTACACCTACTGCAAAGGTAAAGGGAAAACACAAATTTAGATGACCAAACCACAAAGATAAGTGCATGTTTTTTCTATTTCTAAATGTGTCATTAGGAAGCAGGATTGAGCAGGTCAGATTTTCCCCTAATCATAGAAATTAGACACTAACACAAAGCTCATTTCTCCCACAGGCAGGCCAAAAGGCGTGAAGGAGCAAGATGTGTACATCTGCGATTATCGCCTGGACAAATCGGCCCACCTGTTCTACAAGATCCATCGGAACCGCTACCCCGTCTGCACCAAGCCGTACGCCTTCAACCACTTCCCCAAGCGGCTCACACCCAAAAGAGATTTCTCGGTGAGACTCAGACGTTTGTTGCTGTTTTTTCTGGGATCTGCTTCTGTTTGAAAAACGGTGACAAAGTACTCTCATTATTTATGTGGCCTGCAGCAAACGCCTCACTTAGTGTCTGAGCCAACCAGAAATAAATGAGGCAAACCACATTGTTTTTATTGCAACCTGAGGGGAAACCACAGTGAGATACACCATCCTCCCTGGTTTTAACAACCAGGGAGGATGCAAAGCTAGAGGCAATTTAAATAATAAGCAGGAGATTTCTATTACAAAGATGGTGTAATTTGTAACGTAATTGTATGGACTTAGTGTCTTTGTCAGGAAATTTAAATTGGTCTATTAGTTACTGTTTGTATGAGTGGTTGAAGTCCTTGAAAATACTTCTATTTGGTGTTTTCAAGCTTTGGAAAGTGCTTGATTTTTGTGTAAAGTCCTTGAAAGTGCTTCATTTTCTAACTGCACATTTTGGTAGTAAAGTACAATCTAACGTTTGATGAAAAGCCTAAATTTGGAAAACTTTATTTACAGTTGAATCCAGATATTTTTATATACACATTTTTTTCCTCACTGTTTGAAGTTAAATCAGACTAAACTTCTCTTATTTTAGGTCAGTTAGAATTGCCAAAATAATTTAGATTTGCTAAATGGGAGAAAACATGAGAGCAAATGTTTTCTCTGATTTTCTTTGTATATTGTGTTTAAGTGTCCAATTTGAGCAGGAAGGTCAAATTGGATGTGCTCGGATTGTTTCAATGAAAAGAATATTTGTTATTCCTAATGAGTCAATGACTTACTGACTCATTATTTTATGCTTTAACAAAAAATATTTCAATTGGTGGAATTTTATTTTATTTTTTATTTTTTTATTCATATTTTGTAATCAGGACAGTCAAGTGTAAAGTATGTGTGAGAAAAAATTTAAAACATATAATGTTGCTATTTTAGTTTACTTTCTCCATTCTGTAGAATGTAGAATACTATTACAAAAACATTATTAAATACAGTAACAAGGTATATAACAGTGAATTAAAATGGTAATTTTTTAGTTCAATTATATTGTTTTTATCTCCAAAGTTTGGTGCTGGAAAAATTTACCTTGAAAATGTTTGAAAAGTGCTTGGATTTTCCTGTGGGAAAAAGTGTGCGAAAACTTAGTTTTTCATATTTTATCCATCTAAATCTAAAAGAGAGACTTATCTGTGCAAATATTGTTTTGATGTTTACGTCCCTCCAGCCTCATTATGTTCCTGACAACTATAAGAGGAACGGAGGCCGGTCTGCCTGGAAAAGCGAACGAACCAAAGAAGCGGCTGGCTGCGAGGACGACGGCTCCTCCTGCGACCGCGGCGACGACTTCCCCCACGGGACGGAGGACGGACGGTCGGTAGAGGACGACTTGGACATTGTGCCGGAGGAACCTGAACACATTCCAGCCAAACCGAGACAAAAGGAAAGGGCGAGACCAGGAGACGAGGAGGAAGACGAGGAGGAGGAGGAGGAAGGGCTGGAGGCCGGGGTACGGAAAGAGATCGGGGAGAGCTCTGAAGTCCGGATAGGGGAGATGCTCGAACTCCCTTTGTCTTCGGCCTCCTCGCCTCTCCACCACCCGGCGCTGAGCCGGAGGGAGGCTCAAAGGGAACGGCTCAACAAGATTCTACTGGACCTGCTGCACAGAGCACCCAGCAAGAACGGTGAGGGACCGGGAGCAAAGCAGGGGGGTAGGTCAACAGATACATGGCTGCTCGCTCATGCATTCACACACTGATGAGAAATTATTTCTACACATCTTCAGATGCACTCTTTGATTCTTCTTTACGTTTTTCATACGTTAATAGAATTTAACCAACATTTTCAGTTACTATTAGTTGATAATTTATTTAATAAATACACACCTGAGCTCAACAACAAATATATATATTTTTTTTAATGTTATTGATGTTATTCAACCATTGTATTAGTGTAAAGTGCTATTTTACCTGTTCAGTTTTCCCAGGTGTTTCATGAACACCTGATCACTCATTTAAAGAACAAATTCTTCTTTAGAAATGTGAACTGCAGATGCTTATATTAGCTTTGGGGACGTCTGTGTTTGCTGCTACATGTTTTGCATTGAGATGCTATTTTAGGTTTGAGTAGCTTCAGTGATACACCATCTCTGTCTTGCACAACTTGCAGACAGTAGTCTTTTCCAGCGTCTTATCAGATTGTTTTTTGAAGCGAAAATTAATCTCCATCAGCTTCGTCATCCATCAATGTTGTTTGAACCACCTTTCCCTGTGTTTCCAGTTGGAAGTTGACCAGCTTTGCACAGTCTGAAATGTTTGCACATTCTCATTTGAAAAAAAAAAATGCTGAAGCTCAGTGAGATTTTAGAGAGACGTTAATTTTCTCCATTGCATTTAGATCTGTACGTCTCCCTAACACATAAATATGATCTGATCTTTAAGATTTCTATGTAGCTTCGACTAAACGTTGAGTTGTTGTGTTCCTGGAATGTGAACTTAAGCCAGGTTTTCTTGCCCTTTTATTTTTCTCCCATTTACTGTATCCAACCTCCCTTCTCCTGCTGAAAAAAACCCAAAACAATTCCCACAGCATGATGCCTCCAGCACCGTGTTTCACTGTGGATATACAGGTAAAAGCCAGTAAATTAGAATATTTTGAAAAACTTGATTTATTTCAGTAATTGCATTCAAAAGGTGTAACTTGTACATTATATTTAGTCATTGCACACAGACTGATGCATTCAAATGTTTATTTCATTTAATTTTGATGATTTGAAGTGGCAACAAATGATAATCCAAAATTCCGTGTGTCACAAAATTAGAATATT